>CM033621.1:31442992-31717129 GCA_019453435.1 Rhinogobius similis | reverse complement strand
ATAAGGACAATGAGGCACATCTCGTCGTCTTCTCCGGTTGCAGCTTATATCTATAGCACAGTTTGAAATACGACTCGAGCGTCTGCAATGCTCTTTGAGTCTGCTGGGGATTGACAAACTCTGTTTTGCAGCGGCTGGTCTGTGTTTGTGGCAACAGAGAAGCAAAACGAGGCGGGAGCACTCACTCAAATGTTATTGCCAAAACAAAAAGATCTGCTAAGTGTCATCAAACCTTTTCTCAGTATCTTCTCGCCAGGGGGGCAGGACGAGGGACAAAAATGATTAATGGTATTGGAAATGGTATAGCCAACCAGTGTCGCCTAATTGATGCACTCAGATGGTACCACGCTGGGTTTATGCATTTGGTTGAAGTCCTTTTGAGGCATCTTGGATTCAGATCAATGACAGCTTTCTCGGTTTTCATATCGACGTGCCCTCTCTTCGCGGTGTGTTTCATTATCTCTCCCACTGAGCATCACTTAAAGAAACAAATAACATAAGGAATATAACGCGCTTGACCGTTCTTAGATCTTGACTCTCGCTAGCACTTTGTTTCCCTTTCTCTCTGTCGTCGCCCATAAGCATTGCAATTCCTCATGTTCCTGACAACCCAAGCCAAATTCATAATGATGAGATTATCTTGTCAACAGTAGCGAGTGTGTATATATCTGCCGTATTGATCCGCGTTGTCTTAATAAATGAAGTAGCGCGATGGACGTGTTCGGTTCAATGATAACTCCGAACACATCTAGCTATTTATGCCACTCGCTCTCACTCAGTGCCGCGGAGATGATGGATAGAGCTTATGCGTTCGCCTCTCCTATTTCCTTGTGGGATGGGGTTTGGAGAAGAAGCGCACTCCTCTCGCCCCTCCCCCCCTGCCTTCTACCAATCTCATTTCTGGGCACGTCTTGTTGGAGGTCACGTTGACATGCTGAGTCGATGTAGTCCCGGGCGGAGTGAGGAGAGACTCGGGAGGATGAACCAATCCCACTTTGTGCGGCAGCGAGAGCGCAGGTTAAGATTACTTGATCCACAGTCGCAACCTTAATCTTAAAGCAGCGCTGACCAGCCAATCAAATGTATCCAGGAAGCATCGAAAGTTAAATGTGTTATGTAGAACCTGAAAAAATCCGCTGGTCTTTGTGTCTGTCCCCATCAATGTTAAAGGGGAGGAGTTGTGACAAATGAGGCATCCGGTATATGCAAAATCAATATGCAAATCACTGCACGTTAGCAAGCAGATGGTTCACAGTGGCATCACCAGAAGGATAAGCCAAAAGAAATTATTTACAGTTCATTTGTCAATATTCACTTAGTGCTTTAGGTATGTGGGGGAGACATTTGTGGTTTCAAGGGGAAAATGCCATCGAATTTCACGACATACCTGCAGGGTAAAAGCAATGTTTGCAGTCATTTACATATTAACCTGGTATAACCTTTTAAATTACCTACTGTTCACAATTAATACATTTTTGAACATAATTATAGATGGGCACTATATCAGAATAGTCTAGTGGTATTCCTCAATGTTTTGTACAATTGTTTTTTTCATGTTTTTGTCACACATTAATGGCCGTACCTACACATTGCCAATTGTACTAAACATACATATGTAATTATACTAAATCTGAATTTTGTGTTGAAGATATGCTCAATTTGAATATTCAGTATATAGTTTATTTATTGTAAAATATGCTACAAAAAGAGTTGAAATAAAAGGTACACTGAAAAAAAAAGGTTACTAGCTCTGCATAAAAAAGATATGGAAAGCGGTTGCAAGCAATAAAGTCATGTTTTGGTTAGAGACAAATTTAAGTAATAAAATGGATATTAATACATGCCACGTGAGCATGACTTTTTAATGATCACAACTTTCAAAAACATTATGCTACTGCTTTACATTTTACTTATGCTCTCTGGGAATAGAATTGTATGTCATGTGAGCATGACTTTTATATGTTTAAAATTGTTGTTAATATATGCCATTCAAGCATGACTTTTTCACAACTAAACCTCCAAATAAAATTATGTTACCATTTCGCATTAAACTCAAATATTTACAACATGTTTGTTTTTACTTAATTTATTCTGAAAAATATAAATTCAGCAATACACAAAAATGTCATTTGTCAACAATAAAAAGTGTTCAAATTCATGCAAACACATACCAAACTCAGCAGACAAGTATAGCAAGGTCAAAGATATAACAAAACAGGTTGACAAAATGAAGACTTTTTTTTTTTCCTGATAATGACATTCATCCAACCATTGTGTTAAAACGTCTTTAAACGTATTAGTTGACGTTTAATTATCAAAAAATGTCTGTCAAATTTTCAAAATGCATATCACATTATCCTCTAATTTGAAAAGTAAAAAAACGTTTTTCATTTTTTATTCAGCTATTTTTGTTGCATTTGCACAACAATATACTCTGTATTCAAATTGTGCACATCTTCAAAACACCTTTTATAATAGTATCTACATTTTATTATATGACCCACTTCTAGGTGAGATGTCACAATCCAGTGCTCTATTCAACACTTCTTCAGCATTTAAGTTGTTTTTTTTTGATCGTGTGGATCCATTAAGTTCCATCAACACTTTTCTGAAGAACCTCAAAAAAGTACCTCCGGTTTGGTGGAAAGTCCATGTGGTGGAAAGTCCATATTCAATGCAGAGATCAAACAGAAGAGCAATGTCCACTTCATGACAACCTGGTCCTCCGCCCAGTGCAGACCTCGTCCAGGCTCCTCTGACCCTCACTTTGTCATACGGTAAAATCTCCCACTGTTCAATCTTCCACATGTCTCAAAGAGGACTTCATCGTTTCCCTAGAAAAAAGGCAAAAGATCATTAATTATTACGTTTGTATGTCCATGCCCTCCCTGAAAAAAGGACTTTAAAACATGAATTTCTTTAGAAAGAAAACACATTCCTCAAAAACCTTTTTACCTCATAGTTTTAAAATGCTTGCTCTACATCATCAAAACTCAATGTAGGACTTAAAGGTATATGAGCAAAATATCAACTTTATTTGGAACAATGCATTGTAGTACTTTATTACATTACAAAAAATATCATCAAGTATTATGTGGTGATTTTGAATTTAAAGAAATGAATGAATTGTGTATTACAAACTGATGTCTGAGCCTTTTGTATACCATTAGCTGAAAGCAGTGCAGTTGGCTAATCTGCCCAGGTGAATCGCACCTGTCGGCTCCTGTCTGCCCCTGCCTGCCTCTCTGCTCTGCTCTGTGTTTAGTCAGATGTTGGGTGTTTGAGGTCCTAGTGCTTGAAATGTTTATTTAATTCATTCATTTTCTACCACTTATTCCCGTTAGGGGTCGTGGGTGACTGGGAGCTATCCCAGTGACTTTGGGCCCTTAGCGGGGGTACACCCTGGACAGTGGCCAACTCGTCACAGCAAACACAGAGACAGAGACATTGACAAACAACCATTCACTCTCACATTCATTCACTATGGACAATTTAGAGTTGTCAATTAACCTACACAGTCATGTCTTTGGACGGTGGGAGGAGCCGGAGAACCCGGAGAGAACCCACGGTAACACGGGGAGGACATGCAGACTCCACCCAGAGAGATCGTGTGATGTTGGGGTGGTCCGGGATTCAAACCCACAATTATTTAATTGATTTCTATAAATTTATATTGGCACAATGAAATTCACATGAAAGCTTCAATTCATTGCCTGTAACGTCAAAGTCAAAGTGTTGTTGAGAGCTTGGGGAGAACTTTTATCTAACATTTATCATAACATCATCAAGTATACTCACCACATGCTTTGAGGCTCCTCATGAAGGTAAAGGCATAACCCTTTCAAAGGGAACTCCCATCCAATGTCTACTTCTTCATTCTGGTGACGTGGTAAAGACTTAATTAGAAACATTTCTTGACAACAAATATAAAGCTGTATAAGAAAGATGATCATTTCTCTCAGTGTTGAAGTCACTATCAGGAAAGCATTATGAAACTACTCAAATTTAAAAACGTCATTGTTTTTTTATCTCACGTGCTCAGTTCAAAATGTGGAACAAAAGACACATTTGTCACCACAGGGACCTCCTTTAAAAAATAACCATAAATACCATATTCACAAATGTTCTTTGCTCAATAAATAACAAAATTAGCTTTGAAAGGACAAAAAATATATATCACTAATCTATGTAGATTTCAGGCTCAGTTAAAAGTGGGGACCACTCAAGACTCTCGACAGCAAGTTTGAAGGTATCCAAAATTCTTTCTCTCATCTTACCTCTGTCATCAGATCTGTGAGAGGTTTTTCAGTTTTTGTCCCATGAGTCCTCTCCTCTTGATGGAGCTGGTCAGACAAAAAGTCTAACTGTGGAACGAACCGGGAACTGGGAGGGTTGTAATTTTTTTAAACTCCGCATTTATCTGAAAAGACAAAAATGGTAAATGTTAAAATGTTCAAAATTGCAATAAAGGTGAATAGAATAGTAATTACTGTATAAACCAAGTTAGAAAAATCTAACAATGATACAGTCATTTGGTCAATAATAGAGAAGCAGTCTGCGTTATCTCGTGTTCTCTGTGGTCCAATCATTGATGAGGCACTCTAAACTCTTTTTAAACTCATTTTATTTCTTGTGGTTATGAGTTGTAATTTCTTGGCGAACATGAGAGCGATGGCAAAAATCCATACCAGAGTCATAATGGAGGCTTGGTTAGCACACAGAGAAGCAACTTTCTGAACTGGGTGAACAGTGTTAACTTTTACCTCTGGACTGTGCAGAGCGCGGTGTCGTCTCTCGTCATGGATGGAGCTCAGCGTCAGCAGCTGGTGTACCACACTGTAATGACAGTATCATGACATAAACGGAGTTCTGCTGTGCGCACCCTTAATCCAGTCCATGTCCAGTTAGCACAATACATTCTAAAATTAAATTAATTAATGAATTAAACATAACAGCTAAGTTACTAAATTTAGTAACACTCAAAAGGTTGATTTGTACACTTCAAAGTAGCAGGTGGAGCTGTTGCACCTAACATTACACCTGTTTAGTTAACATTAACCTTGACTTGGTTTGTTCCAATAGTTCTCAACTTACAAATGCTAACAGCTTAATTTTCTAACGTAGTAACGTTGCATTCCTAGGACCAAATAAAACAAGTTTACCTTTAGAAATCACGAGGACTCCAGGAACGAACTTAAACCAGTCGGAAAGTCCCAAAATACAGCAAAGAGAAGGAAAAAATGGCTGCTGCAGCGTCTTCTGTTAAACGTTTTTCCCGGTCACAGGAAGGGGAGGGAGTTATTTTTTGAAAAGTGGGGTGTGGCTTCACTGGCAGCACTGGCAGCATAACTTTTTCATGCAGCGCTGTCGTGATTAAAACATGCAGGTTTAGCATCGATGGGATTTATTCAGCTGTTTTATGACAAAGTCATGCTCAAAGAAGATCTTAAATAAAATATGAAATGGTAGCATGATTTTCATTTACAAAACGAGCAACCCCCTATTTTCCGTTTTTTCAGTGTAGTTGTAAACATTCAAATAAGGGCATAAGGTGAAATTTTTGCGCTTTTGTGATTCATTCTTTCACATTTGTTTGATAAGTAAACCTTTACTAATATGTATAAGGACAAGTTTTAAATATTTCTGTTGGATTGACACAATATCGCCTGAAAATTGAATTTCAAAATATGAATTTATGCCAATGTCGCCCACAATTAAACTCAATGCTATTTACAAGTTGGTAGTAAAACACGTTGCCATTTGGTCATTTCACAATATATGTGTTGCTTTCTTGTCTTTTCTAAACCATCTTCTCTGTCCTTGGATATAAAGTGAGAGAAAACGTTTTTTTTTTTTTTGTCTGCTCTGTACATATTGGTCCACTAATGTTACTGGGCTCCTTGGGAACAGTAAAAAGGTAAAATGCGGCTCTTGGAGAGTGCCGAACGAGCTGAACGTTTGAGTGGGAGTTTATGGGAGAGAGGAGAAGGTCAGTAGGTTTAGTGCTGCAGATTACGTGTGATTGTTTCTACTGCGCGGTCGCCCTGATTAATGCTAAAGCTGTCCTGACAGATTCTTAATGCACGGTAGACGCACTTAAAAGAGACGGAAAGGAGGAGACGACCAGCACTTTGACAAGGGGCATTACGTTAAAGCTTTTCACGTCAATCTTTTGTGTTTTTTTTCCCCCCGTAGTGAACAGAGTGCCTGGCTATCACTTATTTTGGGTTTGATTATTTGACTTGAACGTGCAAAAAGTTACACTTTGGTGTTTATGATCAATTCACTTAGCTCTACAAGAAGTGATTTCACATGGATGACAAACAGTATATTTGTGTATTTCGTTTTTAACATGCTAAATCAGCCATCTAATACTCATGTTTGGTGATACAGATCAGCTTTCTAATAACTGACTGGTTCTTTCCCTGTCACCAAAAATGAATATTGTTGTTGTGTTTTTCGGCAAGAAACTTCACCCACCCTTTTTATGAATATGTTGAACCAAGTTGAACCAAGTTGTTGAACCAAGCATCATTTTGTCAACAAGGAATAGATAAGTGAATGAGTAATGCACCTAATTGTAATGGTTTATTCATGGCTTTCAGCTTCCTCTTCCTCTGTTGGAGACATATTGTGGACTTTTCACCATTCAAAAGACTTAGAGAGACCTTGTAGTCTAGATCTATGCAAACACACTAAAATAAATGTGATTCATTTATTAGTTTCTCCGTTCATTTAGGTTCAGTCTTTGTCACAATTCTCCTGGACACAGAAAATGTGAGCTTTGAATAAAATTCTAATATTTAATGACAAACCTATTTGCAACCGCAATCAGAAAAATCGTTATTAGCTATTTTTTCTTAAATCATGCAGCCCTACTCTGAAACCCTTTGATAGCACTAATTCCGCGTTCATGTGGCAAGTGTTTTTATTCACTTGACATCACCTACTGTGTGGAGATGGACGGAAATCAGCTAAATCAATTTATCATATGCACTTGTGCTCTTTGACTAAACATTACAGCATTTAGCGGTTCATATCGTAAGAGCAACAGATTCGTGCAGGAGTCTTTAGTCTTTAATAAAATACCAATGTAACGTTAGCAAGCAAAAGTAAAAATAGTACAATGTTTTACAAAACAAAGGCATATTGGTTAGCTATGCTGTTAAAGAACTGACTCTGTGATCTTGATATTAGTGACATCTAAATCCTGAATTACAAAGATAAAAGCGTACAAATGCCGACGTGTCAGAGCCCCAACATCTCCAAAACCGGAGCGTTCGAGGACCACATGGATGCAATGAATGCTTTTAATTATTGCATCATTATTACTCAAGGTCATTTTCAAAGCTTGATTTCAATAGCGTACTTCCCAGTCTTTGACCTTATGTAAGCCCCTCCCCCTTTCCCCCCCCTCTCTCTCTTCCCTGCACCCACTGACCCACCACATGTACAGTAGTGCGGTCACCTTGAGAGGAAACCAGACATCTGCTGTGCACAGGGAGACCCAGGTGGCTACAGGCTCAACATGTGCGTCCCTGTGTCCATTGATATTCTATGCGTCGTGTTGTTTAGATCTGGCCTTGGTCCTGTTCGATGCTTTGGGGAAATAGCTCCAAAACCCTTTCATCCACACTACGCCTCTTGTTGCTATTAATTCAAACGGAATAATTTTGTTCTTTGAATCTTTCAGTTCAGCTTGTTGTCTCGTTAATATGGAAGGCAAGGATGCATTTTGTGCTTGGTTTAGTTTGGTATTCTATTTATTTTTACTTGTCATATTTCATACACAAGTGATAAAGGGTAATGATTTCTCTTGTGGTGAACATTGACAGATTCAGAGCAGGTCGGGTCTGTTTCCTGTAAAAGATCGCAAACATTTTCAGTGATTCACAACTTTCTATACACGCTGATTGAATTATATTTTAAACATGGAGACTTATTTAGATTAATCAATTCATGAATGATAATTCCTATTCCTGCGGTTGGTCTTTCACTTCAAGAGTTGCTACAGTAAATCAGGCATCTTTCTCCTCACATGGAAGGATGAGTTTGCATGTGTTTTACACCAGTTGCCTGTAAGTTAGCTTCCTTAATAAAACCTTTCAGCATTTGGAGACTATACTGGCTCTTAACTCAGTGTGACTAAATGTAACTCTTGCTTTTTTTTCATTAATCATATTGTAGTCTGTGTATTACTTTGTACATTTAAATTTAGTAAATATAAGAGTGCACTTTCCTATGGGTTTCTTTTAACACTTCCATCTATCATCTAATTAGTATCAAGTTTTTATTTTATTTATTTATTTTTTTTACACAATTTCCTCATTTTATGTAAGCTTGGGACAGGCTTGATCGGATTTTCAAACCGTGGAAGGAGGAAGTACGTAGTTGCACTTATTTAACTACTTCCAAGCTCTCGCAAAGTCGCACACTGGTGTAATCCCTCATTTTCCCCAGAGTGAATGTTTCAAGATGTTTGTTTGGAAGTTGAAATGTCTTGAATTACGTGCATACATTTTCAAGTGAGTGACCGGCTTTAGAACAGCGGTTGTTTTTATTTTGTTTATTTTTGCTCTGTAGGTTTTATTGGACAGGACAGCGCAGCGTTGAAATGCGGACGAAAGAGTGAAGGACATTGAGATTCAAATTGTCAGAGCTGGAATTGAGCTCACGATCCTGCGTCTGGCCGCACAAAGAGCTTGGTATGCATGCTATCCACTCTGCCATCGAGCGGCACAGAACAGCAAACAGACGGAAAAGTGAAACCGGGGTGGATCGCTCAAGCACTGGCAATAAGAACACTGCTTTTGACGCTTACTTCCGGGTTTACAGAGATGAAATACGCTGTAACTCGATGCAGACACCATGCAGCAATCTCATTTTGTATGATATACTCTTAACAAAATGTGCTCCTTTGTGAGATCTAAGTCGGGTATTGCAGCTGTAAAGTATTTAGAGGCACCTGACCAAGTGGCTGGATTACCATCACCAGCCTTTAAACACTTGTAATGTCGTTCTTGACAGTTCATAAAATCACCGTTTAGCTGTATTGCTGTATAGTTGTGGGTGTACTTTTTGGGCTGAGCTGGCGCTGTAATAATGAGCCAAACACAAGGTCAACGCTGAGTCAGATCAAGGCTGTGCTGTAGTAACTATTGGTAATCAAGTGGCTAATGATCAGCAGTACATCACCATCACACACGGCACACTGTCTTCCCTCTCACTTTGAGCCTTAAAGAGCCCCAAACCCTCTCGCCACTTTCTTTTCATCAACTCTGTCTTTTCACTCACGTTTAAATGACTTCCAGCAGAAACAGCAGCTGGCTCCATGTTTGGACACATACATCTCTGGGAAAAAAACAGAAAAAAAAAACAAAGCTGCAATTCCAGAAGTGATGGCAGACTGCTGTGCTGGGGGATTTTACTGTGTTGAAGTAAAAACTGAAGCCAGTAGCGACATTTATCAGTTACCCCTGGGGCTAAACTGCCACACATGTGCAGTGTTGATAGTGCTCACAGTCTAGTGCTGCCGTGTGATTTTCTTTGTGTCTGGGACAATTTTATGTATTTATTTTTTTCAAAACTGTTATTGCTGAGCAGCTGGATGCAAAATGCTATGCAAAACTTGCTGGGATCACTTTTGTTTTTCCTCATACTGATCAATCTTATTTTTTTATCCAGTTGTATAATTAAATATAAATGTGACTTTCAGTGTGTACATAGACAATACTACAACACACAAATAATTTGATTTATTCCATCAAAGTCTGAACTTCGCTACAAAAAATGCTTTTCTACCCCAGAACTGGCTACAAAGCTGTCAAAAAACTAAGCCAATAATTTCAATCTGCAAATAATTAGCTCTCAATCTCAATTAAAATTAGATTTATTGTCCTACCCTATAGTTGAATTATTGTAGAATACTTTTGTTGTTGTTTTTTTTCTACTTCCTGAGTCATCACAACTGCGTATACAATGATTGAAACTGTATATTTATATCAAATCAAATTCATTCAATAAGGCTGCAATGATTAAAAAATAATCTTAGTTGTATGTGAATAAGCATAATTGTTATCTGGACTACACAGACTCTAAAACGCGTGACTTTTTGTAACAAACACAGCACCATTTTTAAACTATTTCCTAATTTTTAATACTAATAATACACTTTATTTGTATATATTCTCCATCTAAGCCTTCAGTCACCATATTTCAGAGTTTATTTGGTTGATACTGTATTTAAAAAGACATTTAAAATAATTGTTGGTTTCAGCATCAGTTTTATGATTCATCCAGGCTTGGGGTCAACACCAGAGTGTACTAATATGCTTTTAAGTTAAAATCTGTCAATAACTGTAAGATTTGCTAGGACATAGGTGGCCAGAATTGTGTTGCTTTATGGTGTTTGTGCTGTGACGTACAATTAAACCCAAAATGTTTTCTTATATGATGTGATTATGTCCAGTTTAGCCTTGGAACCCAACATTTTGTATACCGCTTTAGACTTCATTCTCTCTAAATTTGAATGGAAACATGCTCTCCCATTTCAAATTCACAACAAAATGTAACACCTTACCTTTTGCCCAAACCTGTCTGCTCTGCGCTCAATGGTGTGGGTTTGTGCAGTTTTTATACACCTGAGAATTGGGTCGTTATGCAACAAAACTGACAGATGCGATGGCTTGGCCCCATAATTATCACCCAATGTTAAACATATGCAGAGCCTGAACCACATACAAGAGCAACGGATCTGTTCTGTTACTCTATTCAGACGCAAAACTTGTTGTTTCAATGTAATATGCAAATATATTTTCAGTTTTTAAACCAAATTACAAGCAGGTTTTGCTGGTGAAAGTTGCACATTTTTTCTTGGTAGAGCCGCAAGATTAATCACAATCGAATTGAAACTGGCAATTAGTCAGTCGCAAAAGCTGCAATTTTTCAAGTGCCATAATTTCCACCGCAAGCAATAAAAGATCCCGCCTTTCTGCAAAAAAAAAAACAACTACTAACTTTGAGGTTTAGATCTGTATAAATATGTTCTGAAATACATTCCATTTTGTTATTTGTTTGTCAATTCATGGACCTATTTCTGTCTTTTTTTCCAATTCTCCTGGACGTGTTTAAAATGAACTTTGAACATAGTCGTTCAGCTATGTTCACTCTGCAGGTCGAGTCAGATTTTTTTTTTGGCCAAATGTGACCTGGATCTAATTTTTCATGACAGTGTGAACAGCCCAAATCAGATTTCTTCAAATGTGACTCAGGCCACTTTCATATGTGGAACTAAATCTGATTTGAATTAGATTTTTTGCAAAGTGACGGCAGTCTGAACACACAGGTCACATCGATCGGACTTCTGCGCTGAAATGAAACAGGAATTAAACATATTAAACCTTGAAATGCCTGCCAGACACTGCAGTGAAGCTAGGAAAGCAAAGTTTTAAACGGATTAGGTTTTGTAAAGTGCGACAAAGATAAAAAATCAACTTTTGCCTTTTTAAGACAAAAGATAAAGATGACTAGGCTTGCACTGGCATACGATGCTTGCTCATTGCAGTCTTTTTCAGCTCAACCACTGGTTTTATCCTGTTCTTCTTCACATCAGACACTTCAGAGCTGTCTGGGTTCACACACATGAAAACAGATTTGAGTCGTGTTATATTTGCAATGTGAACCAACTCTCCAAAAAGTCTGCAGTGTGAATGTAGCTTAAATCTGATAGCAATTATAATACTTCCCCTATTGTGCACCCCCAGTCTTGGTTGGTTTGTTAATAAAGTTGCTAAAGTCATACTGAATTGAATTAATTCTTACAAATTGAAAGCCTCGTCTAGATCCTCCATGATCTCTTTAACCGCTGGCACTATTTGGAGTTTAGTTTTGTTTAGAAGCGTCTCTGCTCAGTGTGAAATGCTACCCCTTTTGATTTACTGTATTTTCCTCAAAACAAAAGGAACAAATCTTGCAGGCGAGGAAGCATTTACACTTATTTCTCCTTATAAATGTTTTTCTATTGGAAGTGCGCGAGGTTGAGCTCAAAGGCCGTAAGCAAATGTATTCTACAACAACTAAAGAACAATTTGCATTTTACTACATGCAAATATGTTCCAACCTGATGCTCTCTTTTCAACACGAGATGATTGGTGAAAACAAAAGCACTTTATTGTCGCACAGAGATTTATTCAAACCGTAAACCGTGTAAACTATTATGCGTTAATGGACTGACTTATTTTCTCATGGGATTTTCTAGATTAGATCAGATTTTCTCCATTGTTTCCTAGGAATGGGGCAAGATTTTGTGACAAAAAAGGCACATTTGATTTAATCCTGTTGAAAAGCAGTTCTACAACGACAATTATAAAATCTCTTTAAATCAGAAATTTTCATACGGCGCCAATCTCGTGTTTTGTTTCATTTAGTGACAATTGTGTCTCATCACAACACTATTTTTTCAGTTTAATAGTACTCTTTAACATAATAACAAGTACTGTTCTCTTGATGACTTGAACAAACAGTAATTTCCACATCATTGTAGCTGAAAATTACACTTACACCTAGGACTGTTCAATCAATCAAATTTAAAGTGGGATTAAAGCTGAAACAAGTTTGTTTGTCAACTAATTTAGTAATTGAATAATTGTTATTTTGACAGTTTTTTTTTCCTTTGCAAAGCAAGAATTGAATTAATTAATTAATTGATTAATCAAAATAATCATTTCTATATTGATAATTAAAATGATCGTTAGTTACAGCTCTAATTGGGATCAAGATTCAGTCATTTTTAATAGTCAATGATACGCTCGGGTCTTTTCAATCGAAAGGTCCACAACCAACGCGTCAAAAAGGAATCAACATTAAATAACACAAAATGTAATTTAAAAAATGTGTATATATATATATATATATATATATATATATATATTTATATATATATATATATATATTATTATTATTATTATTATTTTATTTTATTTATTTTTTTTTTCAATTTCAGAAAGAACGTGTAATTTTAGACCCAGCACCTGATTTTCCCACCGTTAAATTAAAACTGTGACTAGTCACTCCAACTTGTCACTAGTTCTCACAGGCCTTAGTCTGACAACCACCTATCATTTCACAACACAACATTGCAGTACAGCGCACCAGTTTCTTTTTTAAGCTTTTGTCTCAATAAAATGCTTCAAAATCCCTCTTTTTATAATTGTAGATTGTGTGCAGCAGTGGTCTGATTTAGTCACAAAGTGCTTCTTTACAATACACTCTATGAGGAGAAATCTGACTTATTTACAAGAAAGTTGAGCCTTTTATACCCTGTATTTATCGTTTTATCTCTTCCCAACACTATGTCCATTAATCCGCCCACAGTCATCTGCTTGTATGAATATGCATTGTCCAGACAGCTCAGCGTGAAGCAGCATATTGTAGAGTCACCCGCGGGGACAGTGGTCAACATCACAGCTCCGATAATGGCCACTGCTGTTTAGATAAGGACAGTTTATTTACTAATAGAGATTAATCTGGCTTTTAATGAATCAATTACATGCTGTAGGTTCTAAATGCTGTTTCTGGTCCTGTATATTTTTGTCCCTAAACCGATTATTCTTTATTACTGCATGCTTGTTAAGGCCTCTGCTCTCCGGCGCTGTATTTGCGGAGGATTTCGTTTAGCCTGTCATTAGATTTTTCATGCGTCATAAAATAGACTGGATCTGAAGCTTTCAATAGGCCATGCATATTATCTGTGAGGGTGGATTTGGATTCAGGGAGGCAACAGTTCAAGGATAAGCGTTAGTACTTTAGTTGCAGTACTAGTTGTTGCAGTAGTTAAATTAAAGGTGCAATTTCGGTAACTTTTCAGGTGGACTGAATGGGCTGAAAGATTTGGGGAAAATATCTAATTGCAAATTTTCCGACAAGATTGCGATTGTGATGAGATTTCCGATTTATGCTTCAATAATGGGATTCTGTTAAATGTTGACATATTAAATGCGCCAAGGAGAATGAACAAAAATACTGAAATAAAACCTGATAAGTTGAATGAACACCAATGATTTGTGGAAACCAATTGCTCCTATTAATATAAATTAGTGAGTTAGTTAGTAAGTGATTTCAGTACTTCATCTGAAATAATCAAGTGAACTTAAATACTTACTTGATTAATTAAATACATTTATAACTCATACTAAGCAGTAAATAAAACTGGTCAGTCTTGATACTTGAAAAGAACAAGAATCACGTGTATTTCAGAACATGCTTGTACAGGTCTAAACTACAACGTTAGCTATTTTTAAGACAAGATATTTTCTTGTTTGTGAATTAAATTATGGTACATCAACATTTCCTAATTAGGTCCATTCAAATTGCTGAAATGAATGTTGCAGCCTTAATCTGTCAGTTCCTTGTCTCCATGGACATGGAGTTTAATGTCATTTTCTGCAGTATTTCAGGCGATAACATCTCCATAGAGACAAGCAATTTGCTCAACAGTTGGCATAAATTGCGTTAGGGCTGCAAAATTCACACACATTTATGGAGTTTCCTCCACAAACGTCGATATGCTAACCGTGCAGTTTAGATCACATTCTGAAATACATTTATATTTCAGAGTCCGATTCTCCCGGAAAATTTGAACTTATATGGCGACTGAAACACAAATCGCAAATCTAATTGCAGTTGCATTTTTGGTTATTTTGATATTTTTCTCATATCCTTCAGCTCTAAGTAGGGTTGTCAATAATACTGAAAAAATCCTAATCTAATCAATACTATTACCAGATTCTCATTTGAGCATGAATCGATCCTGAAACAAATCACATAAATAGAAATAGAAAATCACTGAATGGTTTTAGATTGAACATGAGCTGCATCGGACCCAGTAGAAGACCACATAATATAATACACATAATAATTATTATTATTTTTATCATTGTAGTATCAAAAACAGTATCGGGGATTGAGCCAATTCCTTAGTATTGAAATTGATCTTGACATTTTAGTTCTGTGACAACAATTTTCAGCTACTTCTTGTGTTCCTTTTATTTCGTTCCTTCTTTGAGGTTTTTTTTTTAATCAAACTCTATTAATCCAAGCATAACAAGCTGTGGAGGAGAAAAAAAAAACAACAACGCCGCTGTCCAATTTGTACTACTACAGCAATGTGACCAATGTAGTAATTTGTCGACAAAAAAGTAAATTATATTCATGCGACCTAGGGCTCATCCGCTGTAAGAATAATAATAAGTGGTGGTGGTTAGAGTTCAGGCTTTGAAGTTCATTTTTCCTCTGGATAAAGATAAAGCAGCTTTAGCCTTGACCTGCGTGACCTTATGTTGCTCCGTTCCCCTGTGGCCCGACTCGTTAAACAAGAGAGCAACTTGTTTGAATGTGTTTTTTCCATTTGATTTATTTATTTTTTTTACACAAGTGGAAAAATGCCGACAAATCCTCTTGGGAATTGCACATCAAAGGTCACTATACTGAACAATCGCAATCAGAAGTGTAACTGCGGAAGGCCTAATTGTGTGGTCAGCCAAAATAATGGCCAATTATGAATATTGTGTCTTTGCTGAAAAGAAGTAAATTTACAAGGGAAAGGTCGCGCTGTTTAGAGACTCGGAAATCCTCCAAAGTGCCGCTTAGCCCGGTTTTTAATGAAGAAAAATCCTATTCCTCATCAAAAAACCATGAGCACGAAATGGGAATCCAGTGAATAATGAATCAGTAAACCGTGATTAACATTGGTGTATTAAAAGAAGAAAAAAAAGAAACACATTTTAAATCAATATTTTATGCAAATTGCAGCTCAGAAAAATCAGCCACTTGTATCATGAGTCATACTGAGTCACTGCGCGCTGGCCCAATAACAAACAAAACACTGTTGCATGTTCCAGTAAAATTAGGTCATTGTATTGTTTTATCTGACAATTATTACCTTTCCTCTAATGAGCCTTGGTTGACCAATTTTGTATAAATATCTGTAATTTTTCCTCACAGTTTTAGAGATGATGCACTTTTTAAACCAAGTCCAAGAGCACTCCTTCAGGCTTTTTCTAACGACCCAAAAACAAACAAAATTTCTACTGGTGGCTTTTGCTTTCGGTTTGATATTTCTTGCAGGCCTTTGAGCTTCAACACAACAATCTGTTCAGTAGAATGACAATTGTACTGTCCTTTAAACATGCTTTTCTTTGAGAAGGAATTTTGAGGAAACTTACAGTAATACAGGCTGTAATTAACCAATTTAATTCTTTGTGGACTAAAGACATGCCCTGTGCATAGATTAACAACACATTTAAAGATATCATGACACAAAACCTATCAATAAACCATTACCAAATCAGACCTTTTAATAAAATAATGTTTGTAAATAATGTCCCTGCCACCATCTGGTTCTTTAAAAGGTGATTGTTTTGCTCAGGACACACCAAAATGGTAAATTGTTCAATTAAATCCATTTGTGAATCCAGGTTGGACATTTTTTCATGGCACACCTGGCAATACCTCAGGGCGCACCGGTGTACCCTGGCACACCGCTTGAAAGGCAAGGGATGAATTAACTATAAGGAGGTGTAGTATTGCGTGGTACTGGGAAAACTTCTCAAATATTTAGGTTCAGAGTAAACAGTTATCTGAAAAGGCTGATTAAACTGTCTAGTCTTCCCCAAAACTCCAGTTAACACTCTCTCCATGCTCTGTATTGTTGTGCATCTAACTCTTTATAATCATCATAAAATAACAACAAGTCTAACTATTAAAAAAATGGTTGACTTAAGACTTAAGACATCATTGACTGCTTAATCAACTAAGCAACTATGCACCACAATTCTGCAGTCAGAGCATAGAGACTGTTTTTCATAACTCGTGCTTCATCATGTTTTTTTTATTGCTGTTTGTTTGTATGTTGTAGCTGTGTGCAGAACTCTGCTGCCTCTTGGCCAGGACTCCCTTGAAAAAGAGGTTTTTAATCTCATTGGACTCTCTTAGTGCCATTTAACACCAAAAAACAATCAAATTTCTTCCTTTTAAGTCTGACTTTTGCTCCAAACCATATGTATTTACTGAGTATTGTCGGTGAACCTCTTAATTCAAAAACACAACCGTATCGCTGATGATCAGACATCTCGATCTCTCAATCTTTCGTATAATCGCCCAGCCTTACTTTACAATTATCAGAAACTTTTTAACAATTATGTAAATATCTAACACTTCAGACATCTCCTATATATCTCCTTCATCTTCCTATTCATCGAGTGTGCCTTTTAAAATAAACCATTAATGATAACTTGCCAGCACTATCTTTAAAAGTCAGAGCTACTATAAAAGTCCACTCCACTTGCGCCTATCTGCATATGAATAAGGATTTAAAAGTACATTCAAGACAACCACACTGTGCTAGCTTGAAATTCACTTTATATTGAATTTTAGTTTTGTACCACTTCCCCTTTGTCCTGCACTTTTAATCATTAAGTGCTGTCCCGAATAATAACTGAGGTGTCCATCAGTTTAATAAGATGTACCGTTTTTTTCCCCATTTACTGGCATGGGCTGGTTTTTTCACAACTTCAATTTTATTTGGGTCTAGACTTAGGTGATTTGTAAGATAGCGCAGAGATATTTAGTAGGCAGCGGGTTGTTCACTTAAGCCGTTTGATTGATTGGCCCGTTATCTGCAGGAAGATGTATAGGAGTGGCTAATTCGATTTGATCACTTACAATTGCTCCACAGCCACTAAGTAATCAATGGAGTCTCATTAAAGTCCCGTTACCCCCAAGCTCAGCACCCATTTCTGCTTTTGGACTTCCTTATCAACCCGCTTTCTTTTTCTTCCAGACTTCCGTTTGCTTTGTCTGGTTCACCTTCAACGGCAATTTCAGGCAACACGTTTTAAGAAAGTCTCCTGAGTGCTATTGATCGTTATAAAACACGACTGAATTGAATCTGTCCCGTGATTATTAGATGCACCGGAGAAGTAGGTATAGCGCGTAAAGGATGCGCAGTGGAAAAATGGATTCAAGGATGTTTAATTTGGATTTTTTTGCTGCATTTTAAGTAATTTTTTCTTTATTTGTGCTTTGTTTGACAGTGTATAGTGTGAAATGGGCCAGCATATTACCTCTATTTGCTGCAGCGTAGACCACTTAACCATTTTGTACAGTAGTTACTTATTTTTCACATATTAAATACAGATGTTTATATAAAATGTAATAAAATACAACCAAGGAGTGTGACAGAAAACCATAACGACTCATCCTTAAAGCCACTCCCCCTAAAAGCAATCAATTTTTGAAGCTCAAATGAAGAAAAAAGCTTTACTTCTGATCAGATGGTTGACATTAGAATGTTATATTGATGAATAGAGAATCACTTTACAGTAATTGTGCATTACCAGGCCGGATAAGAATAATTCATTGAGCCTCAGAGTTTAAATGTTTTCTTGAATGTTTGTAACTTGTACTTTATGGAGACACTTCAGGACAGTATTCCAGGCCAAATTCCTTCAGACTTGCGTTTTATTCCCCAAAATCCAACTTTGAACACCATGTAACTCATTCAAAGAGCTGTAGACTAGGGTTGTCTTTTCCTGAACAGTCTTAGAATGATCTTGAGTTTTATCAGAGTCAATATAAGACCTCATGCCGAGATAAAGAAATTACCATTATTTGTATGTGCTGAAAGTGACTTTCGATTGTCCAATAAAAGAGTATTTTTTATTATAATTGTGGTATCGAAACTGGTATTGAGTATCGAGATTATTCCTTAATATCGAAATCGAGCTAGAAAATTTAGGATTGTGACTTGGACACGAGTCAGACTTGAGTCACTATTTTGATGACTTGGGACTCAACTTGGATTTTTTTTAATGTGTTTTTAAAACCATGTTCTCTTTACAGTCAATATGTAGACGTGACTAGGATTTAAAAAAGAACCATTCGCAAAATTATTTTAATAAAAGATATGAGCCGTTTTCTATAATTTTGTTCAATGACTTGAAGAACTTGAAACTCAAAGTGGAAGACTTTGACTTAACTTGGACTTGTAAGAACTTAAAGTTAAAATGTGCCGGTGAGAATGTGTCATGAATGATTCACAGTATTATTATGACATATGTACTTCTGAATCAAATCAATTTACAATCGAAAGCTTTTCATATGCTATTATTCATATGTTTTTTAAAGGAACAAAATGAGGCTGGATAAGGCAAACATTGGGTTGAGCCAAAGTTGAAGGCAAAATAAATAGTAGCTAAAAATTAAAGCTGTTAAAAAGTCATTCACATCGGCACATTCAGGTTTATTTATAGAGTAGTAGAATATAAGTAAGTTTAACTTGAATATATGAATCAGTATAATGTCACTATTTTGTCAAGAAGTGTTGTTGATGTTCTTTCAACACCAACCTGTATATCTTCTTTTTGGACAAGGTTATGTTGTTTTTTTCCTGCACTCTTTGAAGTTCCCCGTGCTAGCATCCTGTTTGTTTTGGGGTTATAGACAGTAGAGGACAAACACATGTATCATATCTGAGGCCCTCCTCCCCCTCCTTACCCCCGCTTCTGTGAATAAAACCGAGCTGTCCAACCAACCATGTGTGAAAGAAAAACTGCTCTCCGTCCTCATTCCCCACCTGTACCTCCAACATCAAACACGTACACACACGCAAACTACAAAACGCACACATGCACAACGCCTTTAAGAAGAAACTACGCTACCCAGAAGTCCAACAGCACTCCAATATGCAGCTACCATTTGTCTCAATTGGCCCGGTGACTGCTCAGTCCGTCTTAAGGCCTCAGAGGGAATTCTGAATTGAGTGCAGCTTTTTGCACTTGGCTTGACTGTAGTCATTCTGACCTCCACAACCTTGGAGCACGCACTGTGTACAAGGAGTGATTCAAAACTGCTCAACAACATGTCTCTGTATGGGGTTTTCACTGTGATAAATAAAATAACCTTATCTGACATTCACACACACACACCGAGCGCACAAACCAGGCAACACTTGCTTCATAGAGCAGCGAAATTGAATTCATTTTGGTCAATGACATGTTCTTTAGGTCAGTGGCTAAAGTTGTGTTTGTAAAACTTCAAAAATAGAAAGAAGACTATTCTTGCGAGGTTAGGAGCAAAACTGTAAGCAGAACGAACACTTCAAAATGATTTAATGAGCGTAAAAATGTTTAAATATTAATATAGTACTGTAATTACTAAGTAAGGCTGTAACGCTTAAGAAGAATAATTGTGGCTAGTCAACTATTATAAAATAATTGTAACTGATAATCGCAATTGTTTACTAGACTGTTCTAGGGTTGTCAAAAGTATCGAAAATTTGATACTAACCGATACTAAAACAATATACTTATTTTAGCAAGTATTGAAACTGAAACAATTCCTTTTACAGGACAAAATCAAGAACAAAAGTTCAAGAATGATATGGAGCTTTATCAGAACTAGTATAAGACCGTAATATTTCATTAAAAAAGCACTAAACTGCACTAGGGTTGGAGGCTTTTAGTTTAGTCGATTAATCGGTCATTGTTGGTATTAGGGAGAAGGCATGCAGTGACTTAGTTGGAGTTTTAGAGAGAAAAATTGAGGTGACAACGAAATGTACCATTAGTTCTCTTTTGTATAAAGTGTTGTTTTTAATTAATTCTCTTGGGCTTGTGGGTATTTCATAGTTTAAGCCTCTATTTGAAATCAACAGATCAGTTCTGAGAGCATGTGTTTTATTTATTATTATTTTATTAAGCCTTCAGTCACCATATTCCATCTTTATTTGGTTCAAATGCATTAGAAAACATCTCTTTGGACAATAGAAATAATCATTTGGCATTTCAACTAATCCAAAGACTAGGCAACTACCAAAATATTCACTAGCTGCAGCCATAATGCTAAGGGAGAATATTATCATTTGTGCAAAGTATGGTTATGAAATGTTTTTCTAATCTTTTCTAAATTACAGTGTGAGTATTAATCAAGTAGCGCTAAAAATATTATATGTTACGGCAAACTTAAATAGCAAGTAAATATAACTCATATTATCATCCTTTTGCACAATACAGATGCACAACTGTGTAATTTCTGCTTGAGACAATTGAAAATCAACAATGCAACATGCAATTCTCAATAACAGTTAATAAAATTACCCAGTGTCTAATGCTGTCTGTAATTACGCTGAAACTATCTGCTCAGTATTTATCATTTCCCCCTAATATATTATCTTGTATTCATTGTGGTGGTATGGATTGGGTGCGCACAATGGGAGTTTCACTGGCCTTTATCGACCCATTAATTGGAAAGTGGCCCGCTGTAGTAAAAGGCTGGGCCAGTATAAACAGACAGGAAGAGATGGAGGCTTAAGATCAGACTGGAGACTCTAATTGGCAGGAAACCGGGGTCTATGCACTGAGGTAATGTGCTTTTTATGGCTGTGCGCGCGTGTCTGTGGGCGGCTATGGAAAAGTGTTGCTAAAGATGCTGTACATTTAAAATTTGTCCTTCACTTGACTGTGAAAGCCGCTTCATTGTACACAAAAGCATTCATAAATGGCACATACACGTATTTCTCAAGGTTGCATTTCACGAGTATTGTCTTACTGCTCCACTTATGTCTTGTAACTTTGTAAATAGTGACATAATTGACTTGTCTTTAAATGATTTGGATTACTCTGATACCTTGTTGTGAGATGTCTTACTTCTATTAAGAATTAAGATATTCCATTGCATAGTATTTGTTATTTATTAATTCATTTCGTTATAATTAAATAAGACAAGAAAAGATAAGATAAGAGAACCTTTCTTTGTCACACAGTGGGGGAAATTCCAGTGTTGCAACTCACAAATCAAGAACAGCAGGTAAACAGAACATGCAATCACAACAAACAAGTTGAACAACTTTAAGGATAAACCTAAATCTTACACGCTGTGCAGGTAGGGCAAGAAATAAAGATAAGATAGATACTCTTATGTGAAGTATAGCTATAACCTTGGTTATACAGAGCAGGATATGGACAGAATAAATAAATAGCAGGTAAAGTGACTTAAACGTATACTATTAATATATCTGGGCATGTAACTGCATACTAGAGCTGCAACAATAACTCAACTAATCATGACTAGTTGACTATAAAAAAATTACCTTGATTTTGATTGATGATAGGAATTGTTATCTTGACTACAGACTCTAAAACACATACAGAAACAGCTTTTATAACAAAGACTAAATTATATTATTCAATCAAGATGTATCAAACACTTTTTCTGTAAATATTCTCTATCAAGAAACCTTCAGTCATAATAGTTTAACCTTTATTTGCTTAAAATTAGTTTAAAAAGGCTCAAAGTACAACATAAATAATAACTTGACTAGACGATGGATCAAAAAAATTATCACTGAGTTCTAGTCGACTACTAAAATAATCGTTAATGACATCCCTTTTGCATACTTTGGAGCTTGACATTTAGAATTGGGTTTTAGAGGTCATAAGAAAATGGGTTATTGTAAAAGATCGTTTTGTATTTATTTGATGAACTGATTGAATTTGGATTAAAACTAAAGAAAAAGAACATTGGTTGATGGAGGTTAAACTCTGGTCCATTTATCTTTTCCTCTTTGCTATTATATCGTAATGTTTGAGCCACTGTCCAAGTCATTTCCCCGGTGGATCGATAAAAGTCGTGTCTTGTAATGTAAAAAATGTAGATTGAAACAAGTAGCCTGCGGTCCACTGCTGTCCAGAATATTTGGTTTCGATGGACAGCTCGAGTCGAAAAGAAAAATTGACATAAGTTAAATTTATTCTGGAATATGGTTTGAGGCTGAATGAAAAGGCCAGAATGTTGATGCACTTTTATCCTTTCCAGACTTTAGGCTAACAGTGCTGAGCTGATTGAAAAACTATGTCCAAGGACGGGACCCTGGTTAGAAAAGTACAGAAGGGGCACATCAATATAAAGACCTCCATTTCGTCGCTTCTTTTTTTGAAAAACTTGGGCCTTTTATGACTTCAATGCCAACCTGTTTTGAACATCCATTCTTCTCAAACCTCAATGTCCAGATTCCTGCTTTTGATATATTCTGTGGGCGTTTGCTATTAATCTTATCGAAGGCTACGGCAAATCGAATGTTTAGGTGAACATAAAGGTGTTGGCCAAAGTGTGGAAGGTCAGCGTACTGAGGTGGCCCCCGCGACCTTCACACATACCCGCCTTTTTCAAACCGAGCCCCACTGCGGCGCGCGGATGACATTGAATTACTGTATCGGCTCTGAGTCACGCTGTGCATGTGAAAAAGGCCCAGCGCTGGGAGACATTAGTCACTAAACATGACATTTCGCCGCTATCAATTCTAGAGCCCGAGTTGTGCACTACATAAGGTAATTATTTGTGTTACCATGATGAATACCTCGTCCACGCCATGAAAGCAATTTCTCTAGAAGGGATTTGTTTCCATCCATCTTAAATCTACTCCAGCACACGGCTCTAATAACGCCGTTGTGATGCATTCGATATTTCCCATTACGGTTGTATATTTGACTTGCTTTGGCTCTTTTTAGCAATCAAGAAACCATCAGCAAGTGCAAGAGGGTTTGAAACTTTTTGCATCAACCCAGTAAATGTTTGGCTTTCTGACTACCAACTTTAATGAACCCAAGGGCAGCTGCCGAAGAGCAAAACATGCACCAAACAAGCGCTGAAATAGGACTAAACTTGGGTTTTAAAACAGGTCTAAACAAGTGCAGTTCTTGGAAGTATAAACCAGGACTAGAGCACAGCTAAAGCAAAGACTATTAAAGGCCCTGTACCTGATTATTACAGATTTGTGAAAAACAGAACAAATAATTTTAAAGTCTTTACATCAGTCACATGTATCACTCACTTTCCTAATACAGTCCCAGCATCCCAAATATTCCTCGTAAGGAGTTTATAAGCGCTTTTCACAAGTCTAGAGTGAGTTTTGCCCTTCCATGTAAAGCTAACAAACATAAGAATGCTAACAACACACTTCCTGCTTCTCGTAGAATAAAACACTATATGAATAGATGCAGAGAAAGCGCTGTAGTCTCAGTTTAACTCTAATAGATGCTTTTACAATACATCTGTAAACTGGGGCAAAACAGATTTTACTTTATCACATGCAAAAAATCTGGTACATTAGTTCTGTTTTTCATGTTTCAGAACAATAAAAATCAGATATAGTGTCTTTAATGTTAACTTTGTATTGGAAAAACACTACTGGAATTCTATATACTCTCAGCTTTACCTGAACTATTGAGCCAGTGCATTTAAATCATTTACATTTTCACTGCATAGAAGTTGCTTTACTCAAGGTCACTTTCCAATTCAGTGGCTGCATATATTGTTTTAGCTCTACTGACGCCCTATAGCTACGGATCTTAGCATAATTAACATCCTAAATATGATGTGATTATTATTATGTGCCAGCTAGTGTATGTCCCTGATGACAGAGAAAAATAACCGAAAGGGAACTTTACAAATGCTGTATGCATGCTATAATTGCAAGTGACTATAGGCTCTTGAATTTGTAATGTGTACAAATGTGTAATTGATTTGAGCTCTTCCCGTCACAGGTTCTCTTGTATGTCAAAGATTAAAAGGTAGATAATTATATTCACTATACAACCCAAAAATAACACTAGTGACAGTTGAACGCTAAATTAAGTCTTTTTTAATCCAATCTATAGTTCAAAAAGTAGACCTAAATGTAAAGTACTTTGTCTGTTTTTGTCACAACAACTCTTCAACTTTGTGTTAGACAATGGGAATGAAAGAAAATCAAAGATTGTTGTTGTTGTTTCACGGACTCAGTAATTGTGAGCAATCGTTAAACCATTATGTTTCTTATAATCATAACACAAAGGTTTGATGATGACATCCCTATTCTCTTTAAAAAATCGATACCTCACATACTCGAAAGTGACACCAAAACGATCACATTCAAAGAGCAAAAAATTGATCAGAACTATTATTAAACCATATGATCATGTTAAATAAACTATTAATATTATGTGTTTAAAATGAAATCACTGTTTTTATTCATTTGTGGAATGTCAGTATTGCTCCTTTTCCTTAGAATTGAAATAAAGTTGGAAGTTCCATTTTCATTAAATATAATAGACGGACGCAGTAAAAGTTGGATGTCTCTTTTCTTTCCTTTTGACTTTTCTGCACATATTGCTTGTCTCTTAAGGCACGACTTTTATTTCCCTGTGCATCTGACTTGCTTTTGCACTTTTTAGCAATCAGAACGAACTGGAAGGTGACACAGTGTTTCTTTAAATGCCAGAAAGCACTCTGGGATCTTTGGTGACCTTTTATTGCTCTGGATGTGATTAAAAAACCTTCATATGTGGTGCGTAGCTATAATTAACTAGAGACCGAGTTAGACGGGGATTTTTTTTTTCCCAGCAGTGATTGATCCAGTCTGTAATGCACTGCTGCGCTGACTGCTTATGGGCAGGAGGAGTGTTTGTGCTTTAAAGGTTGAACAGCGGTTTGCCATTATATAAATGTGTTGTCAGTGGGATGTATAGCACACTGTTTATGTGTCTGGCTCTGTCTCCAGTCTTGTTTGAGGCTTGCGTGCACTCTACAGCATCTATGTCTGAAGTATCGATAATGCCTTGTTGACTCTGTGGTATTGTCCTGGCATTTAAGTACTCTGGTGCTTAAGCTAACACAGCAGAAGACTTTGCAGTTTAAAGGGTTTATGACATTTTCAATTCAGATTCAGATCCATTTTATAGGTATTAAAGTTAATTGGTTTCAAATGCGGCGCCTTTACACATATTAGTGGCTTTCTAACTCTTGTTTACACAACAAAACTGGCTTTCAAAACAGTTTACATCCAGGAAAATGTTTTTTGCGAGTTGAAAAATGCACACGTACACTCGCACAAGTCAGAAAAGAACTCAGGAACTTGGGTCAAAAGCTACTACCCAACTTCAACACCTGACACTAAATCAAAATGATCTTGATTATTTGAAGTAATTGACTACATAATGTGTATAAAGTTAGGGTCCGTTGTTTATATCATAAGAGACATACATTTGAGCAAGACCCATTAGTGTTTGATTAATTACTGATACGTATTAGATATGATGTTAAATGTTAGCTTTTGGGCAGACTAACAACAGCAAATCACACTGTTCGCTCGATTAAACTCCGATTGTGATTTTATTACTGGTGACTACAAGATCCTGATTTCTCCAGTTAAAAAGCACATGAATGCAAACAAGTCCTGACATCTCATCTCAGACATTCGAGTTCTCGAGGACCACACAAAACAAAGGAACACAGAAATTAAGACTGTTGTCATGGCAATAGACACACAAAAAAAACAAAAAAACAAAACATTGTCTCTTTTGAATGGGCAAAAGTATTTGTCATCCCCCAATCTGAGTCATTGACTTAATTATATTTTCATTATTTAAATAGTCAAAGTTTAAAAATGTTAATTGTCAGCTGTAGCCTTGGATCACATCATTTAAGTGAAATAGAGTTTTAAATATATAAAGTTTATTTTTCATGAAGACACGTAACATTTCATATTAGACTGAAATCATTTGACCTTAAAGTTTCTCTGCACTGATCTGTTTGCTCAAGTTTATTAGCAGTTAAATGTTGAGCTCATATCTAACTTAAATGTTAAAAGATTAAAGATAAAAATGTGTATAGCATGTTAGATGTACTTTGTCTGCACGTGTTGCCGTAGTAAGAGACCAACGTAATAGCAATGCTTTATGACTGTGTTTTGAAATTTTCTGTGAACGGTAGCCAAATTAAGTCTGTTATTGTAATGAAAGAATAGAAAAGATTGTTTTTCTTTTCCATTGAAACGCCTCGGCCTAATTTACGTAAATTATCCCAATTAATTGCTGTAAAACTGACTCTGCACTTTACAGATGTTTAGCTTGCCCTCAATTTAAATGATCATACATAAATCTACTTTTAATCAAAGCAGATTTTACTCCTACAGCTCGTAGATTTGATACTTTAATACTACTCCTACTGTCGCACACCCGATGCCTAATTAGCAGTTTTTTTCCTTGTGTTTCTCTGTCTCCATTCAGCACTTGATTCTGTATCTGTACATAATTAATCTTATGTCACCACCAGGAGATCCAGTTTCTCAGCAGGATGGGCTTCCTTTGAGCAGACTACTTACTTATTTTCGCTTTCTCTCTCCTCCACAGACCGACAATTTCCCCTCTGAGCCTAATTATATGGGCAGCAGACAACAGTTTGTACAAAGGTAAGAGTTGGGATCCATAACCATCACAACACACACCTTGCTTTTTTGCTTTTCCTTCTTACAGTAAACTCCCCGTGCTCTACTTTAACAACACCAACTGAAACTCCTGTAATTGAGTGAATCCGGCGTGAAAATGCATCAAGGGCATGCGTTTAATCTATGTAAATATGTAAACCCAGTAAAAGCACTGTATTTATAAAGACAACAATAAATGTATTTGTGTGATGTTGCAGTCCTTGTGTGCAGTTACACTTAAAGGTGCACTTTAATTATTGTATTATATTATATTATTTTTTATGGTGGGGGTTTTGTCTTTGTGGACATTTTGTTGTTTGCCTGAAATCTTCCACAGTATGGTATTAAAGCTATATGTCTTGTACTGTATTTATTAAATTACAGATGTTATTTTATCTAAAAAAAAACAAAAAAAAAAACTTTCTCACTAAAATGTATTCTCACTATAGGGTTGTCAACTGTATCAAAAATCAGATACTAATAGATAATAATAATAAAAAATTTACTTTTCCTGAACAGTTTTAGATTTATCAGAACTAGTATAAGACCACAATGTTTCAAATAAATAAATTACTATTAATCTTTGTCAGTGTATTGTCTTAAACCTTAAAAAGTGCATTTGTAATTATACTTGTGCTATTGAAATCAGTATTGAGAATGACAACACAAGGGAGCAAGATTTTTTAGTTCTGATACCGTCATCATTGGGCTTTGAGTATCTGCCAATACCCAATATTAACCCATACCTGGTTGACTTTCCTTAAAACTTGTCATCAAACTTCGTGAAAGATTGTGCTGGGCGATAAAAATCAAACTGTCAATCTGCTTTTTTGTGAATTCGCCATATTATGATTCACTCATTTTCTGTTTAATGCAGCTCTATGTTTAAACCAGACTCTTTTCAATTCAGTATTCTTTTTATTACACATTTAAAACATACAGGGAGATAAAATTAGTCAGGCTCTGTTGTTCATTTAAACAACGACAGTGAAGTGTGAACTTTTCTGATGAAAGATCACACTCAATTTGCTTTTATTTACATCTTTTAAGGCAATATGAATATGGTAAGTGAAGGCTGCTTGACAAGCGATAAGATCTAAATCAAGATCTAGAAATCGTGATCACCCACCCACTAAAAGATAAACAGTTGTTAATACCTTAATTCAAATAATATTATTTGTATACCCATTTAATTAACTGTACAAGCAACAAAAGTTAAATATTAGGGAATTAGGTAAATGAGGCTCGACCTGTTTGATTTTTTAGTATTTACACTGCCTGGTATCGATGCTGTGGAACATTCTGGGCAAAGCGATTACATCTTCAAACGATCAGGTGAAACGTTATGTAAGAAGTTACATAGTGGACCTTTAAACTATTCAAAACCCTGCAGTGTGCAAACTTTTTGTCTTGACCTTCTGAGTCAGAAGCGAAACAAAAAGTGAGCATTATATAATACAGTATTATTCACTATAAATTCTACTATTCAAAAGTCTATCGCGCTGGAAAGCTGGAGGAGGATGTGATGCTAACATTGCAGTCTGTAGAAATCTGTTAAAGAAAGTGCAGCTGCTCTAGGTCTGTTCAAATATCAACTTTACTGCCCTCCAGTACGAAACAAAATGCTTAAATCAGGTCTAATGTCTATATTTATACCGCATGAGACAATTACATATAGTTTGCTTAGTTTTTTGTAGTTTTGGGATCCCCTTATCTGTATTAAATTGGCCACTACTGCAAGGCTATTGTCAACATTGGTTAAATAACAGCGTTTTGTCTCCGCACTCAGCGACAGAGCCTCCCCCCAAGTGCATTATTTTATTACATCCTAAATAATCTTATTCTAATTGTTCTTGTTTTATTTAAGCGTTTGGAGATGTTCATGAATGTTTCATTTTGTCTCCGAAGGCAAGGAAAGCTTTTAAAATTTGCAGCAGCCGACTGTACTAATGCTCTGTTTTTTTTTTCTCTCTCCCTTCTCTGTTTGTCTAGTAGTTCGACATTTAAAGACCCGGAGCGCGCCAGCCTCAGAGACAGTGGCCATGGCGACAGTGACCAGGCGGACAGCGACCAGGACACTAACAAAGGCTCCTGCTGCGATATGTCAGCCAAAGAGGCGCTCAAACTCAAGTCCACGGGCGTCAAACCGCCGCCTCAAGAGCAAGGTGAGCCCCGCTTCTCTGTGCAAAGTGACTAAGTGATGAATGAGTGATGTCTCCCAATACAAAACACCTCCAACAAAACGAACAGTGGGTCATTTCCGTGTACAGCGCTCCTGCCAGTCAAATCATGCAAGAATTATGGGTTTCGGTGTCGTTTTAGGATACATTTCAGTGTTTATGCCAAGTTTTCGCTGCTGCTAAAGCGATCCAAACACCATTCTGCTATTGTCCTTTGTGTCCTTGGTTATTGGTGGTTTGATACTGAGTTTAGAGCTGGTCAGAGAAGATGTCAGAGCAGTTATGTCTTTGGTGGTAGCATTAGTTGTAAAGGAACTGTACAGTGAGGTTGGCCTGTCATGATAACGCAATTTTGAGTCCGACAAATTTGCAAAGTTGAATTACCAACACAGCAGAACGAAAGAAACACTTATGCACATTATTTTCTGTCTATTATGAGTTGTAAAAGTTGCTTTTCTACAGCTGAAATCTCATTGTACTTCAAAATAATAACAAAAGTCTCATCTAGAACAAAGAAAAGTTTCCAATACTAAATTTTGACCTTCTTGTTTGTTGTTTTATTGCTCATTTATTGAACAATAAGTTGATACAGTAACTATCATGACAGGCCCATAGTGTGGTGCACTTTATTTTTCCTGTTTGCAAATTCGTCTTCTGCGTTTGACCCATTCATCTTCAAAGCTACTTGAGAAACTTGACAGGACTTTTGGGTGTATGCCTTCATCATTTTGGCCAGGAGTTTTTTTTTAGAACTTAATAATTACAAGTATAACTATATAACTTAATAATTCAGTCAAAAAGGGCAATGTTGATCAGCTGAGGTGGGCAATATTTCAAAATGTAGACAATCTCATTAACTTTGTTATGAAGTAAAGTTAGAGTTTAACATTTATTGTGAAAAATGCTACAAAAAACAGCTGATTATTAATAAAATGAAAATCTAATGTTGTAAACTTTGTAATAAGGGTGTATGATGATATAGTGTGCACTTTTCTGATTCATTTTACAGACATTTCACGTTTGCCTGACAATTAAACCTCAACAAATACATTTAAAGACACATTCTTTGTTGGATTTACATGATGCTGTCTGACAAAATAAAACTGCGATATTCATTGTTATCTCCCACTTCTAGGATCAATGCATAAATAACAGAGAACAAATTACGATGTTCTGGAAGGATTTCTTCAGGATAGCTAACTGAAGGATTGGCCTAAATTGCGCATGTTTTGAGGCTTACGATTCAAATCCGTGCAACCGAAGCAATCCAACACAGACAGCGAAATTATGCAAATTTGACAGGCGCATTCAGAGCTAACCATTTCACCACCTCGCCATACAATAGGTGAGCCCTGCCTGCTGTAATTTGCCTGTTTGATGAACGAGTGACGCTTGGCAAACAAAACACCCCGCCCAAAATGAGAAGCACTTCATTTCCCTCGCGCCGCAGTTATTTGTATAGCGCTCCTGACTTGCATGAACGCTTCCAATCTAAACCGGTTACTACTTTGTTCTGCCTTACTTTGTTCTTCCCTCCATCGTTTATTGCCGTGTGTGTTTGTGTGTGTGTGTGTGTGTTATTTTGGAGGTGTGAGGGAGAGCCTAGTCGACACACATTCTTGGTTTATCAAAGCAGACAGGGCCATTATGTTTTTATAAACCCAACTACTTCAGCCTCTCCATTTAGTCCCTCTCTCCTCGGCAGCCATCTCTGAAACTTTGATAATGGAACATGGAAAATGACTTAGTGAGCGTCAGTCAGCGTAACTCGGTAGCGTTGCGGTGATTAAATATGAATAATTAGTCTAACCGCTACGGGCCGGGCAGATTACACGCGACATGTGTAGAACAATAACTCCCCAGATGTGAATTCTTACAGTCCCTTCTCGCCCCAGCCATCCAACATCGTTAGTTCAAGGTCAAGAAGCACGGCGCAGAGAGACTGTAGCAGGGTGTATCAAGAAAAAATGGGTGGCACTTTGGTAAATTTCACACTCAAGTTTAACCGTTCATGTGTTGTTCGCGCCGTGGGCCATTACCTGCTTGGCAAAACTGATATTCGCCCAGAAATACAGATATAACCCGGTGTCTGTGTGTCTCTATGGAAAATATATGTGTGTGTTTGTAGCCAGGAATACAGTGGCATACACAAAGCATAGATTCTCTCTAATGGCGCTATTAATCCAGATAACAGAAGGCCTGTTTTGCTTTGAACACAAGGACAATGACGTTCTGTGCAGCAATATGCATGTCTCACTAAGTAGCATTTCTTCTCCTTTTCATTGGTTTGAGGATGAGAAAAAGCCATGCACATTGGCAAGAGAAATTGGTCAATTAAAAAGCTCCATATGTTTCTCATTTTGGAAATGTTCCTATTTAATTGTCCATGAGGGACCTGCACAATCAGATTTATGAACGCAACACACATGACGAGAGGAAGTCTGGTGCACAACCCCAATTTGGAAATGATCTGGAAATGTCTCTAAAACGTTTTTTATTCACAAAAGAAGTAGAGGTCCCACGATACAGGGATCCATGGGTCTTAGAGAGGGTTTTAGTATTTGCCATAGCAATATAAGGGTGGGCGATATTGATATTGATCTCGGGATCAATAGTCAGACTATATTATGTCGATCCAACAGAAATGTGGTAAAACATGTTAATAAATATAATAGTTTGAGGTTTACAAATGTGACAATATCTGTAAAATAAAGTGCAAAAAAGTGCAAAAATATCGCCATATAACCTTATTTGAGCTTGTTACATAATTTTTTTGTGTGAGCTTTTTTACAGTCTTTTTACTATAAATGATGAATGATATTATCTACATGTTTTAATATTACCCACCCTTACATAGTGATTAAAGATTCAAAACTTATATACCCTTTGAATGGGAAAAATCTCCTATTCAGAAAGAAATACTTAAATTGGTATTGCTCAGTTACGGCATAGGCCAAATCATGACGTTAAACATTAACATAAAACATGCTAGCTCAATAAACATACTTACTCATTTGAGTCAGTTCATATTTTCACTAGTTTTATATTTGATTAACTTTTGCCAACTTGCAACTAGGGTTGTCAAAAGTATCGTAAATCAGATACTAATCGATACCAAAACTAATACTGAAACAGGATGTATTTATACCGAAATCTGACCTTTACTGAACAATTTTAGAATAATCTTGAGCTTTATCAGAACTAGTAAAAGAGAAAGTTTATAAGAAGAGTATTTCTATTGTTTGATGTTCCATCCCGAGCTCTGTTGAATAGATAATACAGCTGAAGTGTGAAATGATGGTAACAACACATACGTGCAAAGTCTCAAACCACTACACTGCCACTATTGGGACTGAAAAAGCAAGAAAATAGTGTCATTCTTAAACTCATTGCTTCAAACAAGTCAAGTTTCTGACCAAAGTGTGTCCGAGGTGTACAGCACTTAAAACCCAAAGCTGCTGAAATACCTCTTGTTCCATAAAATAAATGAAATGTGAACTGGAAATCCCTGTTTGAATTAGGATTGCATCTCTTCCCCTGTCTGTCAATAAGAGGGTGTTGTTAGCCCTGTCCGCAGCAGCACAGAGCTGTCTCCCCTTTGCCCACCTCCGTGTGTGCTTTCTTTCGATCATTATCCCTTTGATGCTCCGGAGGGCGAGTTGGTGACCGCGCCCGGGAACGCACGGCTTTGGAAGTAAAGCGGTTGTAACCTGCCAGAGCACGTTTGTCACTCATCACTGCCCCTGCTCTCAGCCTCACTCTCTTTCCGCAGCCACACACTGCAACTTTTGTTCCTCTCTCGGTCGTTTAAGGGGGAGAAATCGATTGATGTAAGATTAGACAGTTAACCGGCTGCAGCTGCCTGTGTTTAGCCAATAACACCGGGACTTAGCTCAGGCCTGGAGGGGGAGGGGCCTGTGTGTGGGCGGCCAAGAGGAGACAGGTGTGGCCAAAACTTCAATGCATCTTTATTAAGTGGATAATACAAGCAAACAATGCCTCTTTAGGGCCGTATTTACCGCAGATGAAACCATTATTGATCTTTACAGGGAGGTTGACCTTTTGTGCTTTATAGTCAATTTATTTAAAATGCACTGCACATAGCCTTACGGTGAGCACTACTAATGACAGTACTTGAAAAATGAACGATCAGGCACAAAATCTTTTGAGAATGATTAGGTCAAGTATAGCAGTATGTAACTTTTTGGGGGTGGCAAGTCACCTACATGATGGAAATGGCAAGTTAAAACCATATGTCAGAACATTCTCAGTGGAGATAGATACGTTTTATGCCATACTGTGGAATATTATAGCCAAAGGAACAACATTGCCGTGGAAACAAGATGGAAGCCCACTCACAATAGGTATCAATATTTAAATTGTAATAAAAAATAATCCAAAATGAAAATTAAAATAGATAAATTAGACTTTTTGTCCAGAAAGTAAAGTACTGCAGCATTAAATGATATTCATCAACATGAAAAAAGCAAAGAATATTAACATATATAATACAACAACATACAACAGCAACATAAGTTATCATTCATGTTTTTCATTGTAATAAAGTACAAAGTGAAAGTATTGTCCTGAAGTAAATGTTTTAGTTATCTGTGCTTTACTCAAGTCAATTTTACAGTGGAGACTTTTTACTTTTTGTGCTACCACTACATGTAAAAGCAGATATCTACCTTCAACATTTTTCCTTATGCTTTTAAGCTTGTTTATGAAGACATGTTGCCTGAAGGTTTTGACCTCAAGTTCTGCTTTGAGCAAACACAAATATAGTATATAAAAAAACCAGGAAAATTAAGTTGTCAATTTGGTTGCCTCTGTTGATTGAACATCAATACAATTCTTTATCAAAATCACTATATTTGACTCCTAAATAAGTTTCAAAATCTGTGTGAGATAATTTCACTTTTTACTCCAAAACTACAGGTACTTCAATACTTTTACTTTAGTAATTTTTGCACTTGTATCTATACTTTTACTTTGTAACACAATTGAGCACTTCATCCACCACTGGTTAAAATACTACATACAATAATTAATCAATAATTAACTAACTAAATAAAAACTGCATAAATCCATACATTTTACAATAAGGGAAGTAACTATAGCAGAGAACTTCAGCTATGAAAACATTGTACTTGTAGTGTCTTGCCTTTCTGCACGTATCACTTTCACATTCCTCTATTTTCAGTTCATGCTCAGATCCTTGTAAGCACTATTTATGCACCGTGATATTATCAGATAGAAAAGTGGAAATGTGAGCGTGTCTTTTGTCGCTGCCCTGGGATTGTTTTTGCAACGTTTTCCCTCACTTTACTGCATATCTGTTCGACAGCGCGGCTCCCATCCCACAGGCTCCTTGACACTCGTTTTGAAAATGATAGTTGGATTTTTGAAGTGGAGTTGCGTGAGGCATTATTCTGCGCTAGGGTGTATTAGGGACACGAGGCACGCTGTTTTAGAAGGCATTTGCACACGTACTGTATATTTAGCTCCGTTAAAACACTCTCAAATGTGGTTGAAACTGTCAGGATGGTTCAGTTCAGTGAGTGGATAACAAAAAGCGTGAACTCAAGCTCCCACATAAAAAGGTGGGCCTCAAACTAAACGGCAAATACAACTCAAAAAAGAAAATAAACATACTTTGAATTCATTTTTAAATACCAATATAAAGGATGATGTAACCTTTCTTGTGGAGGGTCTGCCACCTGCTTGAGAAGTTTCTGCTTTACCTGGATTGTTTCACAGTATGGCATGAAACTTGTCCCCTGCTTTTGACTATTTCTTTGTTCATTTAATTGCAGAGGTTTTTATGACTCAAAAATGCTTAGAAAAACATACAATATGACTGTGAGAGGGGTCGCATCACCACAGAACTGAACTTGCTTTTCTTTTGTTGACTAATAACTGTGTCATTGTTGGATTTTTATAACTTTCTATTGGTTGAATGATCGATTTTGTGCTGTCCTGTGAGGCGACTGCTGTTATGATTTTGGTCTCTACAAAAATAAATTGGATTGAACCTGTTACTTAGCCCATTGGCGTCATCTGCTTGTCTCCAGGGAGATGGTCACGTTTACTGTCATGCTGCGTAGAGCTGTAGTCGACTAAAGAAACTGTTGGTCGGCTATAGACGTGCCTTGTCAATTGTTTAGTCGAATAAAGGAGAGAGTCGTGTTAAAATGGCAAAAACTTTTCAATATCTCAATAAGCTGACCATGTATCTGATCCAAACTGCGTTCACAGGACTAAAACCATTGCCATTGCCGTCTATTTTTATGTAAAAGACCGATTTATGATCCTTTATAATCCTCAGCTAACATTCTCCTTTCTGCTGGTGTCCTATAAAAAATTCTTCAATCAAAGTAAACTAAACTAAGTCGACTTAAACTGACATTAGGTCGACTAAAAAAACATCGACCGATTAATTGACCTGATTCAATCAAGACAAAGCAATAACCTTTCTACGGTGACACGCAGGTTGCTGTGCCCCTCAACCAGAAGTTACACTGATTCGCAGTCTCCTCGTCACGATAATTACTATATCGACTCATTGTTCAATTTATGAAAGCTGGAACAATACATTTCTAACTTAATATTTATTGTATGTATTGACGCTTTGTACCTGTAAGAAACTTTTCCCTTATTTAGTGTATAACTGGAGCTGTAGAGGGTCGAATAAGTAACTTCAGTGACTCACTTGTGTGCTTTATTGTTATTTATATTCATTGCAGTGCATGCTTTCTTTACGGTACGATTCCTGGAAAATAATTTGCTTTGTATAATCCTGCCTTAGACATACTCTGTCGTAATAGTAGTAGTAATAGTAGCATAAAGTAGTTTCGATATAGTTCATGTTTTGTGACAATATATCGTACATCAAACTGTGTTATTGTGACAGGTCTAGTCTTCTCGTCGGTCATCTTTTATAATCTAAAGTTAACTAATATGGATCATGACAGCTTAACTTTACAACAATGCAGGGACACTCGGACTATTCCAACTTTATTTAGTGCCATAAAATATAGAATTTGACTGTAATCCTGTCTTGGCCAATGACTGCAGCATTTTTTACCGCCAGAGTCCAGTGGGGGGACTGTCATCATAAACCTGCTGTTTCTGTCAGGTGGCTTTGAACCGCTGCAGGGCTGGGATCCTCATTAGAAGAGCTGCAGGAGGGAGAGTCCTGGTTATCTTCTAATATAATGTACATTGAAAGTGGCATTCAGTTAGGGACTGCTACATGCACCGTTACACCAGCTCCAGTGAGTGTGCGGTGGGCTTGTGTGCGAGCGCTTCTGGGGGCGTTCTGACTGGTATCGGCTGTAGGTAATGCACTCACTTCAAACAATGTAAACCAGCCTTTGAGCGTTGTAGTTAGAGTCCAAATCAATGCCTAACCCCTCGTTTCTAGTCTGGGGTCTTTGTAGTCATTAGGTTGTGGCTTATAGATTGGATTTTTCTCTATAGACTGCCTCTTTATTTATCTTTTCAGTTTTTCGCATTTTAAATTCTGTGATATTGTGTGCCAAACTGCCTAGATGTGGGCAGAGCAGCTAGAAAATGTATTTAAATACATTATTGTTATTGAAGAAATCCACATTGTGGTTTTCACAAAAGGATCAAGTAGGTTTTTAAATGTGTAACTAGTTCCTATGTCACAAACCCTTTGGCACATCTTTAATATCCACATGCATTCATTTTAGGTGCATGCAGTTTTACAAGAGCTTTTTTCATATTGTGAAGTGAAACTAGGCTGGACCACCCAAGCACAGCCAATCAGAGCACCGCATGCGACTCTTACTTCCACCTTGTCGAGGAATCAAATTCTTAATTGTTACATGCAGACAGCGTGCAGCGGCCTGCTTTTACAATATATTCTTTGGGGAAAAACACTACTTGACACTTGTACCCCAGCTTAATTAAATGCCTAGGAAAGTCTTGAGGTACTAAATACCTTTATTTTTACAGAAATGTCCTACAAATACACAATAAACAATTACAACTAATCTGTTTTTCTCATCTTCTGCTTCATCTTTCCATCTTGCATATTCAGGACAGCTCTTCGCCAAGCCTTCAAATTGATTAATCATCTCCGCAAAATTGGTATTAATTAAGCCTAAGTACATCAAAATCGTGCCTTTTTTCAAGCCATTTTTGAGCGGCCCATTAATCGACGCTCCAACAGGCCTCGGAGCGGTGGTTGATCCCGGTCTCGGCTGCTATCACGGACGGGCAGCAGCCGGCATTTAAAGAGATGTCCGCGAGTGATACGAGCATACGAGAAAATGGCTCGGAGTGAGTGGAAACGAGGAGAAGGGGGAGGAGGACTTGATACTCTGTCGCCTCTGCTAAGCTGACCTGTTCTAATTAGCTACGATGGGAGTGTGATTAACAACCAGGCCTTGTTTTAAAGCGAGAGAGCGAGAGTGAGAGGGGGAGTTGGCGGGGGAGAGGGGGAGAGCGGTGTTACTACAAGGACGTGGCTACAGTAGCGGCGAGGCGGCGTGAGTTGTGTGCCTCAGTGACACAGCAGCCATAGCAGAGGACAGTAAAAATGGACTGTTATTTGTGGTACGGCGATATAAAAATCCCACATCGCCAACACTCCTCCGCGATGTCCTCTAGTGCTCGGGGAAAAAAAAACTAAATATACGAGGTTTTCCCGGAGAGCCGGTGCTGAAATGCATCCACAGATCAAAAGATTGCATCACCCTTTTTATTTACTACATGTGATTATGCTTAGTAAGAGGGCTCTTTGAACTATATTACTGCTCTTGTACATTTGTGTGAATAAACATTTCTCTGGTGTTGTAGTTCAGTTAAAGGGATTGCACCAGATTTTTTTTGTGTGTGTAATAAAGTAAAATCTGTTTTGCCACAGTACAGATATGGTGCAAAAGCTTCCATTTAGGTGAAAATGAGCTCTCTGCCTCTAATCATGTAGTGTTTTATACCCCACAAAGCAGGAAGTGTGTTTTTTGACTTATGAACTCATTCTGGTGAATAATTTGGATGACTGGAAGGGATCACGTAAGGGAAACACTTATATATCGGATATACTGGTTGTATCAGAGGAGCTCCACAGAAATATTGGCATAGGTTGATAATTTGGCCAATATTTTTGCACCGATATTTTGTTCTACTCTGTCCCAGTTTGTGTGTATCCATGTGCCATTCCCATATTGTCCTCAGTGCAACAGATTTCTCTTTTTGAACAGACTAATAAGAACAACTGAAATAGATATGTAATTAGGCTAGAATATGGGTGTATATTTACACAATCATGCAAAAGATTATTTTATATCCCGGCTAAATATGTTTTGATATTATTTTCACAAAAGCAGAACGTTTATTTGTGCACTACATACATTTGTGGTCTTAATATTGGTTTTGGCAAAGATTGGTTATCAGCTACAACAGCAAGACAAATATTGGATATCGTATCGAAATAAGATTGTCTGTCCTAAATTTTGACCCCAAATGCCTTTCTTGCGGCTACCTTTTGTTGTTTGTTTTGTGGAGCTTTGCCTTGGCTTATACATGATTATAAACACTGTTGTAGGACACTTTATTTTGTACTTTAAAGTTTATGTTGACAGCAAGAAGTTGGTATATTGGGGAGGACTGAATTGTGATGAATTTTGCAGTTAAAGTAACAGTATGTAACTTTGTGGAGGTGGCACATTACCTGCATGATTCCATGATAATAGAAAGGTAAAACCATATGTCGGAACATCCATAGAGATAGATATATTTTATGACATAATGTGGAATATTAAAGCCAAAGGAACAACATACTATAGGACACAAACTGGAGGATGCTCTTCCAGGCCGTTTTTGTTTTGTTTTTTTACCCAATGCTTTTCAGTGCACTAAAATATATATATATCTATGTATATCTATGTCTATTTTAAAAAAGATACATACTGGAGCTTTCAATTTCATAACTAATAATAACCAAAACCATGGCCAACCTTTGTCATATAATGCTAGTGGTTTATTTGTACTATGCAATATATTTTCTCCATATTACCCCAGTCGAGGCTCATTATTGCTGGAAACATACATCATAAATGTGACAACTATAATAACTTCCATTGTGGTCCAAAACAGAACTAGTTTCAAATGAGCCTCTAGTTTTTTTTGTTTTTTTTTAATTGTATCAGGACTTACACCATTAATTCCCTGAAATAAGCAATAAAGACTTACCATTCTTTCCGCTAAGACACACAGAAACCAAACAGTCTAAATATTCATGCGCTAATCCATCTTAAATATTCACATTGGTATTTTCCCTGGTGGCATGTTTAATCTTACGCTCGCTTTTTTTCCCATGCCCCGGCAATATAAGAATTTTCCCCTTTTTCTTCATCACAATTAATTTTAACCCACGAGTGAGCCTTTGATATCAGAAATTCCAATTTCAAGATTAATTGACTGGTCAGAAGTCGAATCAGATGCCCTTTTCACACTTGTAGCCATGGTAACCTCCATCTGGCAAACTCCAACCTTCAATAAACCTTTATCTGCCTGTTGGAAAAGGGCATCTATTCAACGCCATTCATATTTCATGGACATGTAACGGCAGTCGTTTCCATAAGCGTCGATCACGTGTGTTTTATCTGGCGTTGCTGTTCTTTTCAGTGAATTTGTTCATGTTTATCCCTGAGCTTAGAAGTGGAGCAGGGCGTAAAAACGATGATGTGTTTTTGTTTGGTTGTTTTTCTCATCTTGATTGATCACAACTTTCAATTCAGTTTAATTTTGCCCAATTAAAAGGCACACAAATGGCTTTCAATATTCATTTTGTGTACATGAACAATGCAGACTTTGAAACATTGCCAGTGTTGACACAAAAAAGTAAAATTTCTTCCTTAAAGTCTGAATTCTGCTCCAAACCACATGCTTTTACTGCCATAGACCCTCTTAATTAAACATACCAAAGTTAAACATGATCAGAATGTTATTAAAGAGTTACCAATTAAGTGTTTAAAACTTAGATAGGCATTTAACCAAGAAAATACCATTGAGATTAAGCTATTTTGGCCTAAAAGACAGCAGTAAGCAAGTACAACACATATAACATCATACAAACAACATTAAGATAACAGAGTGAAGCAGACACTGCATCTTAATGAGGCAGTGTCTCAACATGGACATAATACACGGTAGTCTGACGTTAAAATATACTGTATATTTCGTCTTTGTATTTTGTCAAACACATTCAGCCTCAAGGATCAAATGCAAATGAACCAAGCTATGGAAGATGAAGAAGAAACTCTCCTTAGCATAAAGAAAAACAAATGGTGAAGTACATTATATACTTTTACTTAGGGCTCTTTACTGCAACAAGGCGTCGTTTGCATCTGGTAATTGTTATTATTCATATTATAATCTTCAGTCAATGCTGTGGCAGTGAAAGCAAGTGGTTTGGGACAGAAGTGAGATTTTGAAGGGACTTAAGTGGTTATTTTGTCTGGTTAATTGTGGGAGTGAGGTTTATTTAAGAAGTATAAAGTTGCACATTTCTGGAAAATCCCCCCAAAAAATTACTCTTGGGAATTTTAGCTCAATAATTTTGAACATTTAAACATGTTTTTTGATACAATAACCACCCACCAATTAGATCCCATCAACCCGAGAAAAATAAACAAAATCATATTATATTCTCTTCGGTCCTGATGCTACCATTTGTGCTCAGATGTGATTAATCTTCATCAATTTGAGGATGTTTGAGACTGAAACAGCACCTGAGACCCAAATCTAACACCACGTAACAGTCCTAGAGGTCACATCTGGCCATGACAACTTTTGATGCAGTTACTCTCTCGGCTGTGCTTGAGAGGGAAAATATATTTGCATACATTCAGGTTTTTATGATTCACTTCTTGTTCAGAGACAACCTCCACGCATGTTTATTCCCATTAATTCTCCCGATAATACCCAGTGCCTAGTTTTGTCTTTAGTTTAGTCCAAATTGCCGAGCCCTGCATTAGCTTCATTTCAGCTTGTAGTTCATAACTCTCCTGCACCAAACCTAACACCACATGTACTGTATATACTGCAGATGATTTTCCCGTGCACAAATATTTAACCTTAAAACCCTGGACTTTCATACAAAGATGAGTATGTTAGGACTTTTAGGAGGTGGGTCTATACGGTCCTCTTTCTACTTGTTTCTTTTAACCTGTCGACATGTCCTTGAGCTTATAGCACTCAATCAAGCTCGTTTCTTACAGTGAAGTCTTTCTGGCAAGAGATGGAGAAAAATATATTCCTTTTTTTTTATTATATGTATAATGAAATTATATGTGTATTCTTTTTGTCTATTCTTATTCTGCTAAACCAAAAGTGTGTGTACCACAGTGCAAATAGCTGTGAAGTGGTTTAAAATGTTTATATTTCTGTAATTGAAAGCTCTCTTGTTTTGTCTCTGGCAGTAAACAATTGTGCAAAATTCAAAGTCTCCATTTTATCCAACAAAGAAACAAACAAAGACACAGTTCTGCCAGAGTTTTAAAAGCCAAGAAACAAATGAACAAAGAAGCTGAGGGAAGATCTTTGGAGATTTGAATCTTCTAAAACACGTTCCAAAGTGAACTGAGCATATGTTGCAGATACAGCCCAAGATTAGCCATCCACATATTACTGTAAATGGGCTCACTGCCATTGTGTTGTTTGTTCAAAGGAAATAAAGGTTGTACTGGCATCTAAAGACTTGGAATTTCACTAAAATATCCATATCATATCACTTTATTTTACCTATACTTACCTATACTCTTTAACTTAACTTTCTTAGAGGTTGGCTATCTGCATTTCTCCACTGAGAGAAAAATTAGTGCATCAACAATTAGACAAAAAAAAAAAAAAAACTCCTTATTTAGGACTTTGTCACCTTTGGTCTTTGGACTTAAAGCAACAAAAACATGACTTAAACCAACTAATGCGACTAAGAATTGCAAAAACGCAACTGAAACTGACAAAAATGTTACTAAAAGCACCAATAATGATACTTAAAACGGCAAAAATGTTTCTTAAAGAGGCAAAACCATTCTGAAACACATGATTCTTCATATTTAAGCCATTGGTTGCGTATGAATTTGAAACAGAATCCTATTATTAAAATTGTAAATCTAAAAGCAATATTGGTCAGAAAAATCACAATTAGGCATTTATTTCCAAATTGTGCAGCTCTAAAATGTATATCTAGCAGCCTTATATAGATTTCTTTACAGTGAAAAAAAAGAAGGAAAGCTAGCTTTCAGCCATAAATATCACGCAATAATCCTGTATCGATTTTCACATATGATTTACTCGAACGCCTGACAAATGCCATTTTCGACCCATTAATTACCACAACCTTTACACGACAATCGACGTGTGACTTCTCCTGCCGTGAGGTCTCCACTAATATGCGCTAACATGCAATTTTTCCACATCAAATTGAAGTAAGCGATGCAGCGGTTTACAGAGAAAAAACATCTGTCGGATCCGAAAGGCATTTGTTGCGGGGCGTGGTAATTAGTCAGTTTACCAGTACGGTCTAAAGGGGCGACATATGGAGGAGATTTGGTGTGGTTGGATCTGTGTCTGCTTAAACGTGATTTATAGAGGCCATCACGGTGCTTAAACCCTGTGTTCCCGAGCAGACGAGAACATGCGTCACTGTAGTAAACTCCCCCAGATCAACACCAGTCCAGGCTTAATGTCCTGCTCAGCCCCGCAGTGCAAACCTCACAACTGCATGTTTGTTTGTTGGTTTTGGGTCGTTTTCAATATCCTAGAATACACAGAGGTCAGATGGTATGGCACTTGTAAGCGTATTTGGTTAAAAGTTCTTGTTATGTACCTTTTTTGACCGTGTTCTTATGACCAGACTTCTGCTGAGAGGTTCAGTTGTTCAATTGTTGTGTGTGTAAGAATTGGTCACCAAAAATGTACCATGAATATATATTTGAAATTAGATGTCACAATGTCACATTTTTGCATTACAATTATTGAAAAGAAACATATATTCACAATTAATTACGCCATAACCAAACAGTGAAATCCTTATTATTATTATTTATTTATTTTTCATTACTGTTAATACATAACTGCTCGTCATGTATATACAGCTTTATGAAATCTAACTTTGTGAATGACAAAGTACAATTAATAGGAGCTAAACAGCCACAATTAGGTAAACCTTTTGGAATGTAGATTTAATTAATTTTGCTTCTAAAATGATCATGATTAAGCTCATTATGTTTTAGTCCTATTTTGTGACCTTTACAAGCATGATTATCGATTACTGTAACCAGTTAACCTTGACAACAGATGGGCAGATTATTGAAAATGTATATTGGGAGCGTGATTTTGAAGTTACACAAAATTGGCCCATCGACAACAGCGACAACATACTGTGTGAAGAGCACATTAAGAGTGATAATAGAAAAAACATATGTTGTAAGCCTTCAAATAATGGTATAAAGTTAAGAGTTTATTTGGAAAAACTGATAAGTGCCATTTTGAAAAGTCATCCAAGGCTGCAGTTTACTCTTTGCTTAATGTTTTCAGAAGCCATATGCACTTTACTGCAATCAAAGTATTATTTATTTTATTCATTTATTTATTAGCATGATTTATTTCCATTAATAATATCTGTAGACAATGGTGACAAAACAAAACAAAACCAAAAAAATCTTCATTTATATTTTGGCACTTTTGTGGGTCATTTTACGCCCATTTCACATTTGTCTTGCAACTTAAACTGCAACTAATAAAATAAAATAAAACATATTTTAACACATTTCAGTTGGATTGACATTATATCATCTTTATATTGTTGACATCCCTTTTAGATTTGACAAACTCTGTCGCCCTACAGCCACCAAATGTTTAACAGTAAATTAATTTGCACTCAAAAAAAAGGTAAAAACCGCACAGAGGAAGTATAATAAAAGGCCTTCATTTAGATGGCCAAGACACCATGTTTCGACCAACTGGTCTTCATAATAAATAAGAAATGAATTTGGCTGCAAAGATGCAAATATTTTCACGATGATGCTTCAGAATGTTGACTATAAAACGTATATCAACCAAAGAACACACTGTTTTCCTTGCATTTTGAGCGTGGGAACAGAACATTTACACCGCAACCGCTTCAAATCTAAATTGTCGGCGGTCAAAAGCCACGGTCATTTTCGTTCAATACCTTTCATGCTTCCACATCAATGTACCTCTGTGTCCATACCATGCACAGCGTCTGGGATTATTTGAGCGAGTAGATTATAGCCGACCACATCAGAAGCGACAGTAGGCAGACTCTCCTGTTCCTTTTAACTGTTGGTGTGCGCATTTGGACAGGGACGATTTGTCTTTGAGGCTTTCATCTTCCCATACGCCTCATTCAACTTCTCAGCTCTCCTCAGCCCTCCATCAAGATTCATGGCCTTTTTTTTTTTTCTTTCTTTTTCCCCGCCCGGTATTGGGTGTGGAAATGAGAAGAAGCAGCAATCTGGTCTTCTCCTGGACGCATCGCTCAAATGTCCAATCAGATTTGTGGGTCTTTGCTGGTGCCAGTTGGTGTGGTGTGTGTTTTTTCAGGCCGTTCTTCAGAGGATCTAGCCGTATCGCGCAGCAGTGAGGCGATTTGTGGTTAAGCTACTGGAATCCGCCCGAAAGCCTAAAATCTTCCAGGGCGATTTGAGGGGTAAAAATCAGAGTCTTTAGTTTCCGTCTTCCTCTCATTACGGAAGATTTAAAAGGATTATACTTATTTTTCTTAAGACTCAAAGTTTTATTAAATTCCATTGTTGAAGTGTCCATTATTGTGTCCTTCAAGTGGTAGGAGATGTGCAAACGATGGAGAATATAAGAACGTGATATGAATGAACAAAGTCATAGTTTTATTGATGATATACAGTGGATCATTGGTTCTTAATCGTCTTAATTATTCTGTGTTCAGCTTTATTAATTTGATTTAAATTATGTTACTTTTTTTTTTTACAAGTTGATTTTATTTACCAAAGTATTTATTTTGTTTATTTTTGTTTTATCTTACTATTATGTGTATGTCAACAGAAATTTGCAAGAACTTTCGAATGGGCCCCCCTTTAATATTAAAGGGGCTGTACCTAATTTTGACGGTTTTTAAACGTGAAAAACATATACGTATCTCTTACTTACCTGATGCAGTCCCAGAATCCTAAACATTCCCCACGATGAGTTTATAAGCTCTGTGCGAGTTTTGCCGTCAAAGTAACACAAACATTAGCATGCTAACGATGGACGATCCCTCCCTCTCGGAAAATAAAACGCTCCATAATTAAATACAGACGGAGCGCTGTGGTCTCATTTTGACCTGAATAGATTCTTTTACAATCTATCTGTACTGAAGCAACACAGAATTTACAGTAAACATCAGGTACAGCTCCTTTAATTGCAAGGTACAATTCTGAGTCCCAAAAACTCTGAGGCCCGGGACAACAGACCCCTTTGACCTCCCTGTCTTCATAAAAAATTGGATTGGATTGCACTGGATTCCACCGTTTTGGATGTCGATGATATAAAGTGGATTGTTGGTTCTTAATTGTTCTTAGGAAAGGAATGTCTTGAAGGTTGTGTATCAAACTGGCCACTGTTCTGCATAAATCCCACCTAAGGCCAAAAGAAGGAGTAAAAATTATTCTTTGATAGTAGCGGGAGATATATTGGAAATTGGCTAATATCACAGTGATTGTTTTGAGATCTGCAAAACAGTCATTACAAAAACTAACCAAAGGCTACAAAAAAAGCTGATTAAAAATGAATAAATCAAGCTTGCTGTCTAATCTTATAAATAAGGGTATAATGTAATATGGCTCGACTTTTGTGGTTAATTTTTACTGCCTGTTTGCTTTTAGCGCAATATTTTCAAACATTTAAAGGTGCGTCTTCACAAATGTCTGCCAAATTGTCGTAATTTTGTCTGAATAAAAACATCGGGATAATTCAAATAAACATCGCTCACCTTCATTCACCTCTGAATATAACAAATGCACAACGTACACATCATTTGGTAAGAGTCTATGCGTCCATTTATTCAAGACTTTTCCAATACAGTTTGTAGAGTTACAGATATTGGGTTTTCTGACTTTAACTACAGTTTAAGTATATTGTGCAGGCTTACTGTAGATCATACATTTTTGCCCTTAGCCTCTCAGCGTGGGGCTCACCTTTGATGCCACTGAAGCCTATCTTCTCGTGGCAAACAGCAGCAGTGCAGAGGATTGATGAGAATCTCCCACTCGTGCAACTCGCGCCATAAATCTCTGACATAATCCTTTCAGCTGGGTAGCCACACTGAATAATTACGGCATGTTTATGGAAGCAATGAAAAAAAAAAAAGTCTTATTCCTCTCCAAGCACCATTACAACCACTCATCGTCGTGTTATTGGGGGCCTCATGCTAAAAAGATCGTCATAAGTCGTACTTGAGAGGTTTATTTTCTCAGCAGAAGATAGTCATGTTTTAACTTCTGTGTCGATGAATGGACAAAGCATTTTAATCTTAGCTGTCTGATAGATATATTACAAGCTGATTTACTTCATGATACGATGGAAAAAAAAAACTTGTAGTGCCTCTTAATGTCCTGTCGCCCTTGTGAAGAAAAAAAAAGCATGAAAATTGATGTGTTTTGAGCTGATTAATGATCTCATAATAAACAGGAGTTATCAGCTCTTCTGCTTTAGAAAGAATAGTTATTTTGGTCTTAAATGAGGTCTCCATTATGCTCTTTGTGATATTTGGAGCTGCACAATTAATCGAAATTGCAATTTTAATGGATGCAATTGGAAAATTACAAAGGCCGCACAATAAGCGTCATCATTTCCTCGACAAACAGCAAAATATCCAGTTTTATTCTGCATAAGAACTGCCAACCCTGAAATACATTCTTTTATTAGTTTGTCAGTTGTCAGGCCTATTTTTAATCCTTTTGTCAACTGAACAGAATCCCATTATTAAAACATAAATTGCAAATCTTACCGTAATCACAAAACATGTCTAATAAAATTGCAATTAGATATTTTTTTCCCAAATCGTGCAGCCCTAAATACTTTTTGACAGAATAGGTTCAGTTTAATTGAAACTAAAATGTGCCTGCCTCGGTTTACCAGTCACACTCTGTTAAAACAAAAGCTTGACATTGACAAAAGGACTTTTTTGATTTAATAATCATTAAAAACTGCCCTTTTCATTTTTATCAGATTTAAGAATTTTGGTGTTTAGTGCTATTTTTAGTTTGTTGCGATGTTGATTATTGTTTCAGCAAATATTGCGCTATGAATACACTTTGCAATATATTGTACAGCCCTAAACATATTTCCAAGAACGCAACACAGATAGAATAGTTTAGACATAAGACTTTAGTGAATCAATTTTAAAATAATGTGGTTTATTAACTTTGAGAAAACGTGTCTGATAAGTCCAGCTAGGCATAATCCAAGTTGTACGCTGCCATATAGTCTGTTAAACGACCCCCCAACAGCTGAAAAGTTAAATAAATGATCCATCAAGACCTTCAAAACAACGTTAGAATCCCTCCACACATAAGGAGCTAAAAGGCACCTTCAGTGTCAGCAGTGGATGAAAAACGGCCCATAACCAAATGTCAGTGTATTAGTCTTGGGCTTTAAGAGCAGGTGTGTGCAAACTCACCGAAGGCACACAAAACATTTACAGCAACACAACTGTTCTATGGCGCATTGAAATGAATAGAAATGTTTGATCATAAAACAGATCTATTGTGAGCTCGGGTCAGACAGGTCAGCAGCACCTGCCAATAATGCTAAAGTCATTATTCCAGCTCTTTTGTTGGGGCAGTGTGAGTGTTTTGTTGCATTGTTACAGCAGAGATTTGCTTTTGTTAAGGTGGTTTTCCATTGGCCTCATCTCTTAAGTGCATTTGAATAAGTTGGCTTTAATGCTTCATTTGTTTGTGTAATAAGGCACGTAGAGAGAGAGAGTTAGAGAAAGAGGGGGCAAGGCGGTTTGATGAGTTTGCATATATCCTGTTTCCATTTTACACACTGACTCTGCTTGCAGTAAACACACTAGTAACCTACATAGAAATAAGACTTGCAGAGCCGTGACAAGTAACTGGAATAAAAACAAAACCAGCCAAACCTGCTCTGCGACGCAACACTTTCTCTGCTCTGTCAGAGAAGTTCACGAAGAGAAGAAAAAAGTTATATATTATTACATTTCAATCGTTTTTTTCACTATAGGCGTAAATCTCTTTGTGTATTCAGTATGTAGCACTTCAGGTGAACTACAGAAGTGCAGCGATGCCTGGGGAGTTATATATAGCTTCCAAATTAACCCTTTGTCCGCGTTTGCATTCACTGTTATTGTGCGTACTTTAGAAACAAGTGTTATCCCGCATTCATCCACGAACAGTCGACGGTAGAAATGGTTTCAAAGGTTGTCGCCTGGATACTGTGTTTAAAATGGAGACAAGTGCTGGGCGATATATTGATATTTCTAAGATATAGCGACATCATTTTAAACGAGACATACATTTTGCCATTTTTTATACATATCTCAATAAGGCTCATTTTCATTTACTCAGTTAACAAGGTTTGAGAAGCACTTTATATGATTTTGAATGAAAATAACTTAGTTGAAAGAGCAAGAAGCTTTGGAATTTTTTTTTCCGTCTACAGTTTATTTAATGCATATCTTCGATTTGTGTATAAGTAATAATGTAGTTATATTCCTAAGATGTCGGCGTGTGCTTGTTATTTGTGTGCACTTTAATAAAAGTTGACATTTGCAGTCGTTTCTGGATGTTATTTTTACGTTGGTAAGCTGTTGAAATATAGATTGTATATCGAGACATATCAAAGTATATTGAGATATAATTTTTTTATCCACATTTCCCAGCCCTAATTGAGACCTTTCAACTCCGGAAGACATTTTCAATCTGCATCTTTTTTGTTGACTTGAGCTCTCGTGATGTTGTTACTTATGTTTGTAATATGTGTTATGTTGTAAATAAATTAATTCAATCTGTCAAATAATATAATACTTTATGTTATCAATGCAGTTTACACATTGTTTTGAACAGTAGTGATGATTAAAACGAAGTATCTATACCAGGCATTATGTTTGTCTCAAATAGAGAAAGACATCTGATGTAAATTATATGCAACACTGAAGTATTTTTTATGTGTTTTAGAGAAAAGGTGACTTCGAATAAGCAATAGATAGAAAGAGAAGACAAAATAAAACAGTGTAATAATAGGCAAGCAAGTTAATGTGCACAATTCGAACACAAACACATTAAAAGTGCTTTACAGTAGAAGAAAATAGTACAACTGTCCTACTACAATTAATTACAAGATTTATCAGAAGATCAAAATAGGTTTTGCATGTTTTCCACATATTCAAAACAGACAGCAATCCAAACGTTGCCCCTGTGTCTCTCCATGTGCCTCTGTAAGCCCTGCCTGACTCAGTAGTATTTGCAGAGCTAGAATTAGGAAGCACAAACGGATGCAAGGATATTTTGAGATTAAAACGCAGGTGTGAGATCAATGCTTTGTAAATTCTCCGCACCCTCGACTCCGTTCTGTAGTCGTGTTCGTCGGCCCTGCACAGACGGGAAACTTTCGGAGCAATTGAAAGAAGATTTGTACTAATGTGACTGCGGCTGCTTTGTTTACGTCTGACTAAAGATAGATATGGATCGTTATGGAAGCATTGTTTTCAGACTGCGTGCATGTGTCCGACCTCTAAAATCTGCGCGTTTAATTGAATTCTAGTTGTAGTGAAATGAACGTAGCCTTATTTGACATCATTAAAGTGCGTATGACGGGTTTTTATGATTTTCTAATTTTGACTTTCTTCAGTGTATTAATACCGCTTGTAAATAGAAATTGTAGTTTTACACCAACCAAGTCACGGTTTGTAGAGAAAAGTTGATAAATCTGTTGACAATGACAGGAAGTAAACAAACTGATGACATCACACTGGGGAGACAAAGGTTATGCATAATTTACACAAAATAAACTTTTTTGATATTTTAAACATTGATTCAACAAAATAAAGGTGTTCACTTGTGTGTTTATTTGTCAAATTAACAAAATCTGTGACATTAGATGAGTTTTGTCCAGTATACAGTGTGGTTGCTATGGTAATTTCCTAGTGTGATGTCATACTTTACAACCAGGAAGTAAAATTTAAAACCTAAAAAATAGCTAAACTGGGGTAAAATTTGTAAAGATTTTAGTAGAAATTTGATTATATGTATCTTTACTGCATTTTAGTTAAATGTGTATTTCAACCTGTCATAGGCCCTTTAACTTAAATTTACAGTTCACGTCGAAGTATAAAAACAGTCTAAAGCTGGTACATTCAGACACAAATGATACAGGCCAAAGCAGTTACTTGATTTATTTCTTTGCTTTAGCTGTTGTAGTGTAGACATTAGAGCAAAGAGCAGTTACTAATTCCACCACTAACCCAATAGTTTTTTTGGGTGGCTTTCCTAATGTCATTTCTCAATGTTTGTGTAGCCTACAGAAGTTACGCAATACATAATTAAAAGCGTTTTGACTCTAGTAACGGACAATATTAACAACTGAAACATAACAAACGTATTGATAACATATTAGAAATCTATCAGTATTCACTTTTATTTGATTTGATTTGATTTTTTATACCACTGTAATATAAACAGCTTCAGATTGTCTACAAACCTTTTATAATCATGTGATCTTATTAGTCTGATTACAGCAATAGTAGTAGTTCTATTTCATCTGTCAGCATTAGGGCTTTCACTAACGATTATTATTATATTGATACTTTTTAAATACATTATCAACCAAATAACTTTGAAATATACTAAACAAAGGCTTCTAGGTAAAGAATATTTATACATAAAGTGTATTATTTATAAAAAACGGCTATCGTTTATGAGTGCAGCTCTAGTCAGTATGATCATTCAATTGTATATCTAGTTTTGATATCATATAAGTAGATATACCTTTCAGACAATATCACCAGAGACTTATTTAAACTGTAACTCCAACATGTAATGCTTGGCAGTTCATCACATTTTCATCAAGATCGAATTTTAGCCATATCTGAACAAGTTTAAGCTATATCTAATCAATCAAAGATAGTCTTGGGATTTTTTATTGACAAATCTACAGTCAATCCACTGTCAGTAAAAGCTTGTGATTTGTGTGGAAATGTGTTTTTTTTTTTTTTTTGGTTGAATATCAATTATTAAAAGTCTGTATTTATGTTCATGGCATCAGAAAGAAATGTTCGATTCAGTTTGAGTCATTTTTTGCCAGATCGCCCAGCCTTACCGACATGTATGACCTAATCTTTTGGGTCTTCTTATCATTCCAACATCACTTGATCTGATATTCCTTTCCTCCACTCCATAGCAGCACTCGGAGGCTGCAGAATCCTCCTGTCCCTGCTGCCGTTGCCTCCTTGAAGCGCGTCCTCCCGCTCGGCTCCAGCCTGTGCTCTCTGTGGGTGCGGCGTGTTGTCCGGCGCAGCAGTGGGGTGGACACTACAGAGCAGATTATAATGATACAGAACATTGTCAGGGCTGGACCCGCGCCACCTCCTCGCCATCTGTCCCCCGTCCACTGACTCATATGTGCCGTTTGGGCTCCTTCTCACAACCTGTTTATCATCGCACGCAGCTCCAGACATTTGCAATATGTTAGAAAGAAGACCGGGGAATTCAGTTTGCTTACAGAGATTTATTTTAGTAGTTGAAGGTTTGCTTTTTTTCTCATGTGCCGCCACCTGCTTGTCTTCCTGGAGCTGTTGTTGCTTTGCTTATGTTGATTTGAACTTTTTTTTGTTACATTTGTTCAGTTACAGTTGTTTTTGTTGCTAGAAAATCCTTGAGAAACTTGCATTGTTATTGTGAGAATCTCTCCACAGATCTGGAATCTCATTTACAAATGTCTAATTGTAGTTTTTCTGACCAGTGTTGTGATTGGATTTGCGATTTTTTTTTTTTTTTTCTGTTTTGAAAATTGGATTCTGTTCAAAGGTAACATTATAGATGTATTGTGCAGCCCAATTGCATTCATACAAAAATGTTGCTCGTTTGAGTTTCCATGTTAAGTTTGTGGTGTATGAAAATTAAACTTGACATGGAAATGAGCCAACAATCCTCCAAAAACTCAGATTTACACTTTGATAGTTTCAGAAATGAGACAGAAAGTGATCTGAGCTAAGAGCGACGATAGGTTGGCGAGTTTGAAGAAGTTTTTGTGTTTGTGTTTGTACATTTTTGGTAAGAATTCTACATGAAGTTATATAAATGAGATCCCTGACCTGTCAACTTTGTCTGGAAGTGTCACTGCACCGTGGAACATCCCAGGGACAGCAATAACACATCCATGGAGACAAGTATTTGACGGACCCTTCTGCAGAAAAGTTATGTAGAGCATCTTTAAAATAGTAGAAATTTTAAGCTTTTGAGGTCAGTTTTATAATTGCTAATCTCAGTAAAGGTGCATTTTAATGTGCATTTGCCAGTCAGTCTAAAGTCTCTTCTTCATCCATGAAACATCTATTACATCTAGTTATCTTTGCTACATTTGAACTCTAGAGCTGCACAATGTTGGATATCAGTCTATTCATGAAATACATCATGTCTTCGTTTTATTTACTTTTGTTTGTTTGTTTTTAAGACAAAGTGTTTTTTTTTTTTTACCTTGACATGTTGCGGCTTCTAAGGAAAGTGACAGATGCTCACCGAAACATATCAAGGTTAAAACGACCTACTTTGTCTTAAAAACAAACAAAAGTGAAATGTCAGTATTATTGCAATATTTAACTATTCATTTTGACACAATCATTTCAGTTATATTAAAACAAAATATCCCTGCTTTCATGTATCTGTCCAACTCTCTCAAAATAAAAACACTGTCAAAATCAAGACTCATTTAGATCAAATAAGGAAAATTGGTAATAAACCCAACATTTTAAATTTAAAAACAGTACATTTCTGTCAGATAAAGGACATTGGTGCTGGCTGCATATATTTTATAGACACTGAAAACCAACAGATAACTCTAATCTAATTTTAAACTGATTGTGATTTAATGCTATGGGAAAAATACAGTATATATTTTCCTTTTTAATCACTACATTTAGCATTTCAGCGTGTATTATTTGTGCTCATTTTTCTCTTTTGCTCCCAATTACACCAAGCCAGCTGGTCCTATTTATGCTGAATAATAGTATAAGTGTATCATATTTTGTAATGCACATCAGTGAAATAGTGTGTTCATTGTAGAGGACACATTATTTATTGCAACAGTCTCAGTCCCAAATTGTTTGATCAATTTCTGCAGTCAGCTACAAACAGACCAAATTACTCCTGCTTTAGCCCTGCCACAATGCAACATTTGACGAAAATTGCCATAGACATTGAATTGAGCCCAACTTGGTTAAGACACTGTAGAAGCAATTGCCCTTTTTTGTCCAAACTGCTTCCCGTAGCGGATATGAATGTGGATTTGTGGCACCCGAGGGCATTGTTTCCCCGTGTTGGAGCGCATCAGGAAGCACAGAGATGGATGGCGCTGTCCTGTCCGAGGCATCACGACTTTGAGCCATAACTAGCGATGTCCTCTCATCCGCAGCCTGCAGCGCTAAAGATAATGGAGCCAGTTGAAGAAAAGAGGAATAGCAGTAAAACAAAAAGCTTTTAACTGTGAGAGCTGATAGGTTAATATGGATTGTCATAGTGAAAGGAAAAAGACCAGAAATAATGGGGAATGGGGGTGTTATGTTTAGGGGCTATGAAAGATTCGGGTCGAGAAAGCGCTACAATAGTTTTAAACTGTCATAGTAATTCAAGTTCAGGGGTAAATGCCGTTGACTTTCCTACATATATACAATTATATGTATGTTTTTTTGTGTAGGTTCAGTTTGTTTCGCCCATTTGCATACTTGAGCTGGCTGTTATATCAAAAACTGTTGATTATTAAAGTGTAATCTCCAGACATATAAGGTATAAGGTAATATTTCTTGGGCTGTAACAAGTTAGTTGATTAATTGCAACTAACCGATGGATTGAATAATTGTAAACTGGTCTATGCACAGACTCCAAAACATTTCATGAGCTGAGAGAAGAGGTTTTATGACTCACAGAGCAAGAATCACACAAAAATTACACAGGAAATGTTTCAATTTTGTGCTTTTTGATGAAAACACTCTTTTCTCTGTATAATTATTCGCCACCAAGACGTCCTGAAACTGCTTCACTTCAACTTTATCAAGGTAACATTGAGTAAAAATCCATCCATGTTAAAATGAGATTCAGTGAGTATAGTCTCACTCATTTTGTTGATTAATTGATCAATGGTGTCTTCGTTTTTAGACAACCAATTATTTGATTAGAATTCATGTGGACCACAGCAGAAAGGAAAAGGCATATGATTTAGCTGGAGCTTTGAGAGTTTTTATACAAGGACTATTCTCCTTGAACTCCCATTAGTCTTGTAAGCGTAGTTGGAGTTTCTGCCCTACCTCCTTTTGTTGACTAATTGCTACACACTAATCATTTCTTTAGTCAGCTACAAGAATCTTAAAGTCAGTTTTTGTTGTTTTTTTATTGTAAGGTCAATCTTTAAAAGTGTACCCAATAATGACACTCCTTTCCCAACCTTTTCACGCCTATATATAACTTACTGTATATAAAATGCTTTTGATTTTTCAGCTTGCCCAGTAGCGTGGTGTCTTACGGTACCCAAAGACCAAATCCCAGCGGTGCAGCTCCACAAATAGGTGTCTGGATAGATCAAGGAAAGAAATGTGGAAACAGCTTGACTCGCACTAAAGTGATAAGGGCGAATAGATTTGAGGTGGAAGGACGGATGGAGTGATGGATAAAGCGGGGCGGGCCAGCGGGCAGCCTCCGTGGGGGTCTGGCTTAAGAAGCGTGGTGCTCGGGCCCCCCATGGTCTGTCTAAGCCACCAGTTCAAATTCAAAAGAAAGCATGTCAACCTAAACGCCGAAGACATGCCTGCGCAGTCACATGTGCCGGCCGAATAAATGACATTAGCCTGGCCCTATAGCTGTAGTTAAGACAGAACGAGTTGTACTGCTATATATAGCGCTATGCGGTGTCTTATTATGAGTATATCAAACAAGAGAGTAACATGATTGGCTCTGCTCCGATGCCTTCTCACTCTGACAGAGATGGAGAGGGTCGCTCTGTGTTTTGGTTCGCTTCTCGACATTGGCGCGAGTATGTAGCGACTTGAGTGTATCTTTTTTTCCCCTCGATAACCCCTAGTTTGTAACTTTTTGATCCTGCTAAATTAAGATAAGGGGCTTGGTTAATTAAACTGTCGCATGGCAATACCTTGAGGAATTGCGAGGCCAACACAGTTTTAATTGGGTAGCTGCCATTGTAGCGACGGATGCCTGGTTTTCTCGTCGGAGTAGCGGAGGGGGAAAGAGGACTTGGCATTTTGAAAGAAAGATTGAAATGTTGTAGTATTCATGATAGTCATGTTATTAGCTTAATCTTTTTAATATTTGATCTCAGAATTGCTCATTTGGCTGGAAGGGACTTGGCCTGATGGAGAGTGTGGACATGACAAGTACAGAATAGGACTGCAAGATTAGGCAAAGTCAAATTGCTATTTGAATGCCTACATTAAGCAAATAGTAACAGTTGCATAGAAGTAATATAAAGCTCTTTCCTCATGCTAGCCCTATTATGGGTAAAATATGTTAACTCTATAGTTTAAACCACTACGAACATCTGAAGTATGTTGTGATATATTTCAGTTTAATCTCAAGTCGCTAATCTTATTTCAAACACAGTTACATTGTCTAACTAGTGTTAAAACGTTCAACTCAATTTCGATATTTAGGATTACAGAATAAGGTCAATACCGATTTCAGCACAATGATGATTAAAAAACACATTTTTAGACATTCAACGCATTTAAACACAAACTAGTGCATTATTTATGTTTCTAAGTGGTCTTACTAGTTAGTTCTGATAATGCTCAAGATCATTCAAAAGCTGTTCAGGAACAATAAAATTTGGTTTTATGCAATATTTTTTTTAATCGATACTTGTTCAAACTATCTATCTAAATTATTATCTACCTTTTATACTAATTTATGTATTGATTAGTACCTGATTTTCTTTACTTTCTTTACTTTTTCATTCAAGTTAATACATTGGTGAGGTTAAATCTGTTAAAGTAGCCAAAGTGAATCAAAAAATGGCATTCATAGATGTAATGTAAAGAAGATAAACCAACTGGACATGGTTTGCGAACAAGAAGATGCAGAGGATTGGGCTTAAAGTTATCTAAAAATGATCCCATGTAACTAAACCTAGTATTCATCCCTCAAATAGCCCCCTGTGTTACTCTCAGCCCATTGTGGTGATGTGTTAGTTACAATGCAGAACCCCAAAGCCCAGCGGACGATGTCAGCAAGCTTAAGATGCATCTGTAATTACCAGCAGCCAATTAACAGCTGACCTCACCATCCCACCTCAAACCGCAACAAAGATCTATTATGGAGATTTAACAGGCTGCAGTGTAAACAACTGTGTGTGACGGAGCCTTTATAAAGTACGTACGCTGTTTACCTATTCTCTTCGGGTTTTCACACTTTAAATGGCTATGGGAGCATGGAAAGATGTGCAAGTCTGTTAAAATGGAGGTCAGATCTGTTATGGAGCACGACTGAAGCCTGTTTCAGACTGCGTTTTTGGCAGAGTTGTTAACATTTTAACAGGAAAGCAAGAAATGTGTGGGTTCAATCCTGGCTGTATTTAATGTTTTAGTGTTTTATTCTAATTTCAGAATCCGAACATGATTTAAAGCCATTGTAGGTGAATTCACAAACTAGGTATTTGCTTTGGCAATGTGATGCAACAGAAGGCATGCACTAAAAAGGTGTAAGAATAAAGTAAGAGCAGATTCAGAATAACATAAATACTGTATATATCTAAAGTAGGGATGCAACAATACGCGATATAATATCGAATCGTTCGATACGCCCCCTACGATACGATACGCGCATATGTACGATACTTTACAATACTAGCAATGCAAAGTATCCCACTATCATGTGTGCTGCTCCACCCCTCCTCAGCCCTCCCCACTCCTAAGCCACTCTGTTACTGGGGGGCGGAGACAACAAGCCCAAACCTCGTGTTGTTGTTATTGTGCTAGTAAAGCCATGGCGGAGGCAGCGAGCCAAAGCGAGAGCGGTCCCTCTTCGTCGTCTACAGATAGCAGACCAAAGTTCGAGGATGCAACTTATTCGTTTAAATCTGCGGTGTGGATACATTTTGGGTTCGCAGTTGAATTTAATGATAAGACTCCCGCTATACAGTGCCCTCTCGTACACACTTTACAACAAATATCATCCCTGCGCTTTATGATGCAGCGCGTCAAAATATTGTTGACGAATTGGCAGAAACCCAAAATATTGCGTTGACAACGGATAGCTGGACCTCCCGTGCAACCGAGAGCTATCTTACTGTAACGGTTCATTATATAATGGACTCGGACTGGCAAATTAAAAGTGCTGTGTTGCAAACTCGCCCTTTGTATGAGAGCCACACATGCGCGCATTTGTCAGAGGAACTAAAACTTGCGGCGACCGAGTGGAAGTTGGAGCGCCCGAATGTTACCATTCCAGTCACTACGGATAACGCGCAAATATTGTGAGCGCTGTTCGTGCCACTGATGGACTTGGACCAAAATCGGCTGCTTCGCACATGTGATAAACCTCGAAGCAAAGAGAGCGGTGTCAATTAACGCAGTGTCCCGCCTCCTAAGCAAAATTAGATTACTTAATATTGAAGAGAGTATTCTAAATATAACTATCCAAAGTATGGTTAAGTTTGTACTTTAATATTTTGTTTATTTTGCACTACAAAGTATGTTTTATGTTAAGCACCACTCACTGGAAATCTTTGAATAGTTTTATTTTTCTGATGTGCCAAAATAAATAAAAGAAAAGGGAAAATTGAAGCGTTTCTATTTAATTTAAGACATATTAAACATATCGTAATTGAATCGATATCGTCACCTACATATCGAGATATGTATCGAATCGTGGGCAGACTGTATCGTTGCATCCCTAATCTAAAGTAATCTCTCAATCAAGAAAAACAGTCACATTTTAGTAACGATTATTGCTCCAATCAACTACCAGAATGATTTTGTTGTTCTCTTTGAATAATATGGATCTTTTTTTCACAACCGAAACCTGAAGCCACCTTAAAAACATGAATCACAATAGTATAATAGGTTCCAATGAATCACAATAACATTGATTATAATAAATCTATTCATGGGTCTCAGCTTGCTGTTATTTTGTGGAGTTTTATCCATTCAAAAGATATAATATTTGGTTTTGAATTGTTGATTGCCATAGCAACGATGTCAGATTTCCATCATTGTGAAACCCTCAATGGGTTATTTTTTGGCAGTACAAAGTAAATATTATACGTTTTTTCAAACTGTAGGAACCTTTTGAGAATCACGTGTCTCAATTTTCTTCTCTTTTAGTCGAGATTTTGTCACTTTTTGTAAATTTTTTGTTGTTTTTGTCATGTTCAGGCTCATTTCGTCGCATTTTCTCACTTTTAGTTATGTTTTTGTCACTTTAAATCGTAGTTTTGTCACTTTTAGTCTTATTTTAGTTGTGCTATTGTTGCTTTTAATTGCGTTTCAACAATCTAAATCTAAATTAAAGAGTTAGCAGTTTATATATATATATAATGCGATATTTTGTTTGTCAAGGAAATGTATTTTATTGCATTTCAAAAACTGCTGTCTTTGCAATTTGCTAATTATGTCTATTCAAATTGCCAATCCAACCAAGAACCTTTTGAGAACACAACATCTACAACACTGCCTTTATTGCAAAATCATTCATTCTTAGAAATAGGATTAAGGTTTGAAGATCTTATGTATAAATGTTACCTAATCAACTCAAGTCCTACAAATGCCTTCACTGGTGCTTGTCATTGTCTGTTATAATTGGTGACAGCCTGGTGCCCGTCTTCTGGCGCGTTGAAAACAGTTGTCCATCTGTCCCTGAAGGAGACAGAGGAATCTGCGTGATGAACTCCAGTTGATTGAAAGTGGGCGCGTGGCTGAGGTCCCCCACTCTCCTCATGGGCTCCCAAGAGCGGATCAGAGAGGATGAAGTTTTGAGCGGGGGGATAATCTACTTCCCTTGACTGTGATAATGCTGCTCAGGAGGAGTGAGGAGAGGCGCCGGTCTCCACGTTGGCGCTCAAAAGGAGAGACGGGCAGACAATAGCAGAGTGAGTGAAAGAAGCGCATGCTCTATGATAGAAAATACTACTGATTTTTGTCTCCAGGCAACCACATTATGTCTTTTGCTTTTTGGGCTGAGGAATTTTAATTGACTCTTGTTGATTACGAATTAATGTACATATTCACCTGACAGATAAATTACACCGATTAAATCATAGATGCATCTCATTTATTGTGCCTGGTTAGAGGAGAAATGGTTGTGAAATTGCATGTAATTATGTGCAGCATGTTGATGTCATATTCATTTTCTGTGATAGTTTGAAACATGCCAGAGAGCTTAGGCTTTGGTGGATCTCATTTGAGTTTGGAGTGGTGTTGCTGGTCATGCTCTCCTGCCACCCTGATCCGTGTCTGGTGCTGCTGTCCAGCTGTTTCATCAGCTCGACAAGTGGTTCAGGAAACTCCCTCACTGTTCACTGACCAATCACAAACACACCAGAACGCTGTCAACCAGCATTTTACGCCCAGTGGTTTGCATTTGTGTGCACCTGTGGATGGGCTGCAGGGCAGGGGCTGCAGCCGCGTCAGAGGGGCCCAGGGGAGAGGGCAGTGGGGCGGAAAGGCAGTCAGGGACAGGATTAGGTTGTCTTTCTGTCTGTCTGTTGTGGAGATTAAAGGCAAGAGATTCATGGCGAGTTGTTTCCTCATTTTCATGTGTTTTTCTCCAAACGCATCAGAGGACAGCTGAGCCTCAGCAGCAGGATTTGCATTTTAGTAATTTACATGAAGTCATTGGAGCTTGAGGCATACGGTCATGTGTGCACGCCGAGGCTCTGCCAAGCCAGACAATTTCCAGCTGTATTTAAGGTCCTGATAATCCAAAGGGTGTGAAAAATGTATTGGTTTAATATTATACATTTTCTGGGGCTTCTAAGGACAACACATCCACGAGATAAAATACATTCTAGCTGGCAGATTGAGTTCATGTGTCGCCACACATGTCTCCTAACTCGGAGAGAAAATAAAACATTTGTTTAGACCATCTTCAGACATGTGTGGAAAGCTGCTCTCTTTGAATACTTCTGCTTCAGCCACCTGGACTGCTAACGCCACGCAGCTCCACGTTTACTGGAATGCTCCAAATTACACTGAGTGCTGAGTGGCTAACAGCATGTCGTAGCACAGTATCATGGCGGTCAGACAGAGGAGCCTCTAGAATGGTTCTCTGCAGTGCAATCTCACTATGAATGGTATCAGTGTTTGTGGGTGTGAGTGCGTGTGTCCAGGCCCCTCTGGAGTCCATTAATCCCAAATCTAACAGACTTACTGCAGAGGCAGGCTTTGATGTGAGCTCAATCCCTCTCTGGAATATTGGATGCAGCTTCCATATTATTTGTCTCATCGTTTTTAGTCAGGGCTGCATTGTTTTGTTTCTCAGCACACGAGCCCGGATTTTCCAGCAGGACAGGTGGCTGTGCTGTTATGAGTTTGTTTACAGCTCAGGTGTGTTTTTGCCTGCTCCTCTGATCTGTAATTTTACATCTCTGAGCTCTTTTAATCCCATTCTTATCTTGTGTAAGCCTTCTAATCTTTGACCCTAATCTTAAACCGGCACATAGCATTACTGAGGTGGACAGACTTGTTTTTCTCACCTCACAATCATGCTTGGAAAGAGTGAGTTGAAACCATGTAGCCTTTGGGTGTCCGCTCCCATGAGGGCTGTATTACTGCATATTCCTGTTTATGAGTGTTTCACGGCTGCATCCTCTGGGTGAACCAAGCTTATTTTAAATCTTGCACTCGTAACCCAGTCTCCAGAGCGAAACAGATGGAGAGGCAAAGAAAGCATAAATGAGATAGTAAGATGGAAAACGCATTTCTATTTGAAATGATTATCCCCCCTGACGGGCAGACTAATAGAGCGTTATTGCATTTCCGTCAGATTCTTTTAATCTAATCACCCCTTATAAACAGATGAGCCAGAGAGTGTATGTTTATCCATACAGAGACACAAGCAACCAGTGTCTAGACAGCAAACACCAATTTGGCTGGGGCGCAAAGGAACATCAATGCTAAAGCAATGCCGCTGAAACTCGAGGCCTGATGAGGAGGAGATGGCAGTGACAGACAGATAAGAGTCCAAGGAGGCGGAGGAGGAGATGAGCTGAGGTGGGCAGAGGCCAGCGTGGCTAATACATCCAGAGAGTTCAGTTAGCTCGGTAAACGCGTTAGACCTCGGGGCGGGGAGCGAAAACCATTGACTAGCCTAGCTCTCCCCACCTTTCCACTTAGCCTCCTCTCTGCACCAGCCAATATCCTGAGGGGAGCTCCACTGCTGCTCCATCGGCACCATTGATCAAGTGCCTTCATGCTAAAGTCTACAGGCTTCCTTATGACCGCGATTAGCTTCATGAGTGTTGGAGGGGGAGTTTAATATGCAGATGGTGTGTATTCACACTTTTTTTTTTGGCGCATGTATCACAGTTTGCAGGCAGAAAGGGCAAATCTATTTATTGTAAAGTAAGACAAAATCATAATTAGTTTAGTGCTTTTAGAAGTTAGTATTCTATAAGTATTCTCTGAAATGTTAATGCTTAAAATGACATGAGTTGGTATGTAAATATTATTTATTTAAAAAAAAAAAAATGCAAATGCACAGAAAGATTGCACCACTTTTCCAAAATTGTTCAGCCAGACTTGCTTTGTTACTTTTATTGTATCTCACATTGACACAACAATTCAATATTTGAAAAGCAGTTATTGTATTTTCTACGTGTTCAAGGATTTTCCCAGAACTGGCAATCCACTTTATGAAAATCTGAAACTCTTAACAACGCCAAAATCTTTTGTGCCACCACTTTGAAAAACACTGCAGCGCTAAATCCATTTATTTCTCGTCAAATGTAATTCAGAACAATGATTATATAAGCGGGAGTGAGTGGAGGTTGTTCGAGTACACGGGGTTGGTGTAAAAACAGGCATATCGCTCTGTTACCCCAGCTTTCCGGACTCTATTGCATTCATGTAAGACAAGAACAAAACACCATGGGATCTCAGTGGTTTTAGGAGAAGTGCACTGGATTTGGCTGTGTGTCTCTCCCCAAACAAAAATAGACTCCATGCTACGCCGTGCTGCTCTCAAGAAAAATGTGGAGAAGGAAATGACTAATTGTGACTTTGCTGTCAGATCTGGCAATTAAAAAAGAAGCAGATCAGAAAAAGAGCAGGGGAATGTTTCAAACAAGTGTTGCCTTAAAGTTAGAGCGTGTTCATGATGTCTGTTGGGAATCTACAGACCAGAGTCTACCTGACCAAGTTTATATTCATGAAGTCATCAGTTTTTTTGTCATATTATCTTATCTTATCATATTTTTAACGTATGTTGACAATAGAAGTGCTTTTATAGTTAATAACAATGGGGGAAGTAGTACAAATACTCAAATGCATTATTAGAAGTATTGTCTGTGCATTAGGGTTGGGTGATATTAACAAAAATGAATATATCTATCTGTTTTTTGAATATCCCAGTTATGATAATCAGACGATATGCCAGTCCAACAGAAATGTGTGTCACGTCTTTAAACGTATGAGTTGAGATTTATATAAAGGCAACATATCTGTAAAAATGAATCACAAAAGTGCAGAAATATCACCTCAAAATAACTTTCTTCATTTCTATTTTTAATCAGCTCTTTTGGTAGCATTTTTACTATAAACAAAACACTCAAATTTCAAATTTTGTATTCATTCAAAACAACATTTGACATATTGTGCACCTCTAATGTGCATATAAAAATGTATAATGATTACGTCTGACATTCTTGTTACAATGCAATGTTGGGGGTTTAGTTAAAAAAAAACATTTTATAAGTTAAGTTAAAATGTAAATTGTTTGTGAATACTGGGGTTTAGTTGATAAAACAGATCTATTTTATTTTATCTTTTATTCTATTGAGATACTATTATTATTATTATTATTATTATTTTTTTTTTGGAACAAGTTTAGTTGTATTTTTATCTTATTTTGAAGCTGTATTTTCTTCTGCTGGTCCGTTGCATGTTTGTAACAAAAAACATTTCCCCTTGAGGATGAATAGAAGTTATTTTGATTCTGATTAAGTTTGTAATTCATCTTCTACATTTTGCCCAGACGTCTTAATATTTATTGAGCTCCCTTTTGTCAAAACCACAAATCCAGACAGTTTTATCTAGTATTCTTGTTATCTCTTCACATTGGCATTTTGTTTCTTTGTAATCGGTCCATCGCTCAATATCGAGGAGCTTGTAGATTAAGATCAGCTGCAGACGTGGTAAGAAAATCCTGTGTTCTGCCGTAGTATATTGTTGTCGCTGCATTAGTGTTATTTCTAAGGAGACAGAGAGAATCAGCCGCTCTTCCCGCTAATCCCGCTGAAGCACTGCACACGACCATGATTACTTCCACAAATACATGACACCCTGAGTCCTCAAATCCCTTTGTTCAAAACAGAAAGTGATTTCATTTCAATGTGACAGCCCTGTTGTGTTGCTAGATCTTGTTATTTTATGGATTTTCCTGAATAAAGTCTTAATACTAATAATAAAAATAGTAATAATAACGCTATGATGTTTTTATCTTTGGTTTAGGCCAAGGCCACAGTTTTCAGCGCGTCAAATCCAATCATTTTTATTACAAGATTTTTCAGATGTGTTGTCGGAAATCTCATCATTAGAGAGCGGGGAGATGTAAAAATGCGAGAGTAAGTGGCACTTCAAAAGACAACCCCTTTGTGATTCGGCAACAAAAGGGTCTTCTCCGTCCGTCTTAATAGGCTGTTTTAAGACTGTTTTTCCCCTCCGTTAGAGACGGGGTTTTGGTAATGAGTGACTTTCTCTTGGCTTAATTTTTAATCCTTCAACCCCTTTTCGTTGTGGGTTGTATTTCATGGACTTCAATGGTTTCACTCAGTGGGTCAATTTTCAGAAGTGGCATTTGATGGAATTCAACCAAGCAGGAATTATCGAGGGAAAGTACATGAAACCTTTTGATTATTATGTATTACAATCATACAAATAAAATATATATACATTTGAGCAATCTATTGGTGAATTTGAAACGTTTCATAAAGTTATAAGTACATTTTTACATTGCATATTGAAGTTTGTACCTTGATTCTAGTATGTTTAGTGTCAAGATACTATGATTTTAGAATATGCTTGATACTCGATGCAGATTTCAATACATTTATTCATTATTTAACTCAAAGTATTAGTCTTCTCTTTCTTAAAATGCTCAACATCAAACTAAAACTACACTTAAGGTCAAATTTTGTTGCAGTTCATGTGCTTTTTTCAGCATCAATACTTAGTGTGTGTCGAGTCTTGATACTAGTTTTAGTACAGATTTTCTTCAGATTTTATAGTAGTATATGTAGCTTTTTTTTGTTCTTCGTATGGCTGAAAAAGCTGTGTGGTCCTTTGTTTGTTTTTTTATTTTATTTTTTACTTATTTGTTGCCATTTTATGGATTGCTTTGCTTTTTTGTATCTATATTACTATTTTGGGATCAAATTGAGCACTTTTCTTGTTTTTACATTTTGTTTTTTATTGCTTTGGAAACTGTTACTGGTAAATAAATAGTGAATTTGGAGTTTGGATTTGAAAAAGGGCTGATTAACAGTAAAAATATTTATAGCATACTGTGGAATCTTTCAAATAAGGTTATATAGTGATATTCCTGCGTTTTTGTTGTTGTTTTACAGTTCATTTACGTTTTGTGCGATATTTCAGTCCTGACCGAGACATGTACAAGCACGTTTTAACAATTTCCGATTGTAATATCATTGTCAGCATATCATGATCGAGTTAATCCAAAAGAACACTGAGATAACCCCTTACTCTGCTCACCAACTGCTTCCATTTGTGCCGTCTACAAATAGCCTGAACTTGCCTGGCTCTCTCTAATGGCTGTGTGGAGTAGATTAGCTCTATTAGCGCTGAATGAGGCTGATGAACCGTTCTGGTCCCCGGCTCTGGGTCCGGTCCATACTGAGAGCCGTGTGCTAACGCTCTCCTCAAACACGACGTCTCCAACATGCTGCGCTTGTTTGCCGCGTGCTCTCGGAAGCAAATCAAAACAGCCCATTTGATTCACTACAAAAATGTCTATTCTGCCACACAGTGAGCAGCAACAAGAAATGCACACTCCCCTCATTCATGTCTGCGAAGAAATAAAATGAAAATGCGAACGCTACATGCTGGGACTATTTGTTGTCGTTTAAGTGTGCAAGCTGGGACGCACTGTAGCTATCTTTAGACGACAAAATGCTACAAAGTTGAGCTAAAAAAAGGAGGAAAATAAGAAAAATAGAGTAAAAATTGCAGGCTAGAAGCGTCTCTCGTCCTGCATGGTGCAATCCCCCATGTTCTAATTACAGCGGCTTAGAGAGACGCAGGATTAGCCACGGATTCACCACACTTCTCGGCTCATCTTCTAATAACTCTGCCTTTGTCTTCTTGTCACTCTGTATGATTAACACTTTTGAGGTAAATGTGTCCACTTGACTGGGACTGACCAATGGCATCATAATAGCATCGATTTGGGTCAAAATAGTACAAAACATTTTCTTGTGATGCATTTTTTCCCCAAATGGGTCGATTAAATATCATAAAACATGCAAAGACCATAGAGCAGGGCTATTCAACTGAAGGCCCAGGGGCCAAGACAAGGCCCTTCAAGGGATATGATCCGGCCCTCGACCCATCTTCATAAATATCGAAAATATTTTATCCTGGTTGAGACCTGGTTTAGTCTTGGTTTAGACCTGGTTTTGACATGGCTAAGTCCTGGTTTAGACCTGGTTTAGTCCTGGTTTAATACTGGTTTAGACCTGGTTTAGTCCTGGTTTAATACTGGTTTAGACCTGGTTTAGTCCTGGTTTAATACTGGTTTAGACATGGTTTAGTCCTGGTTTAGTCCTGGTTTAGTCCTGGCTTCCGACCCCAAGGTTAAAACCATCTGAGAATCTGGCCCTCCATAAAATAAAGTTGAGTAGCCCTAAACAAGGACTGCAATATAAGCAAAGTAAGTCCACATCAGGACTAAAATGCGGTCAATTTAGGACAAAATAATGACTAGAGGCAGGAGATGTATCGAAACATAATAATACTGCAATTGCTGTTTTGGAGAATTAAAATATTGAGTGAAGTCTATAATTAAAACCTATTAAATATGCTCAAAAAAGATGGAAACATTTGTATAATCTCTAAAACAAGGACAGAGTATAATGTGATATAATGTGATATATGCACTATTATGGTTCATTTTATAGTCTGTCTATGTTTTGTGTAATAATTGAACCTCTACAAAGACATTTATTAACTTGTGAGTTTCTTCTTATAAGAAAAAGCTGTAATCTTATTTACCTGGCATGTTTCGGCGGCAGAACTTCAGTCTTCATCAGAGGTGACGTTTTGGCTCACACATGGGACTCACTTCGGGGGGTGACGTGGTCAGTTTGATAGATCTGTCAAGCTGAATACGCCTGGAAACAGCATCTGATAAGAGACACGTCACATCCATCAGACGTCACCTTTGACGAAGGCGGAAGTCCTCCTGCCGAAACATGTAAGGTAAATGAGCTCATAGCATTTACAGCTGTCTTATTAGAAGAAACTCACAAGTTAATATAAGATAAGAACTTTACAAATATACTCCACAAAGACTGATGCTTTGTTAAAATATCGTTTGAATGTGTTATTGAGATAAATAAAAAAAAAGCATTGAGACAGTCATTTTTGTCACACACACACACCCTTAAAATAATACACACAAATAGCACAAGTTAGTGCACCTATGAAGTGAATAGAGTGTGTCCTTGAGCACGACACCTCACCAGCCTTGCAGTGTTTGTATATTCATAGGCTACAGTTTCCTGTTAAAGGGAACCAATTTGAGGAATTTTGACCATTCAAAAGAATCGCTATGGCAACGGCCTCAACCCTTTATCACTCCATAATTCATAAAAAAATTGCACGTGTGTGAATGAGTGACTGGTTCCTTTGTTCATAGTTTAAAATCCTCATATCAGTTCAATAATGTTCTGATCATTTCTAGCTATAAACGTCATACTGTAAAGGTTCATTTCTTTGCTTCATATCTTCTTGTCACTTTTAATTACAATTTGTATGCCTTTGGAAATGATGTCTTATCATTAGCATTGACAAGTGACACATTCCTAATGAAGGGGCTTTGACTGACGTTATTTTGATAGCATTATCTCATTCTGTTTAATTATACTTACACAGAATTAGCCTTGCCATCTGTTTATCTCACGCTGTCAGTACTTAACTTCTGATATTTCCTTCAGTTTCTTTTGTTATAATAGTGTAATTGAAACTCCTAAAGTGCTGTAGATTTTGGGCCTTGCCTGTCAAACATTAGATACCAAAGAAAACATGCACGCAATTAATTTTTACCCACAAAAAATACAGTTTTAGCTTTAATTTATCGAAGGAGAAGTCAATATAGTCATTGTTGTGACAGTAATGTTTTAAAGGTTTGCAATCCTGACAAGAGTCGAAGAAACTAGTGGAATTTCACCTAGAGATCTGTGTATTCAAGCTCAGAAGTTTAATAAAATTTGAGTTTCTACTGGATTTCCATTGGTAAAAGGAATAAAATGGCTGAAACCTCCTGAACAATCATGTCTGCCGTTCGCCCAGGGCCTAATTTACTCCTATTGCTCAACCATTAGAGACAAGAAGCCGAGCAGAACCAGAGGAAACTTAAATTTTACACCGACTTGTGTCACCAGTTAGAGAGCAGCTCCAGGTATTTGATTAGGCAGAACAATGATCCTCCCTCACTGACCCTGTAATATTTATTAAGTGCTTTCAATATTTATTCGCTGCTTTTTGGAGCGCTGCAATTCCACCATTAAAATAAAAGAACAAAGTGCCTCTGCCAAATCCGAGTTTTATTCAGTATTTTTGAGAAAACATAGTCGTAGAAACCCATTATGCTAATCTTTATTAAAGAATATGTGCTATGTTAGATTATCTTGTCAATTTATTATGTTTTATTATTACAATATTTATATAAAAAAATATAGTGTAGCAATAATATAACCCTAATTACTATATAAATGAAAGAGAAAACAATTTTGGGGGCACTATAATTACTATTTTGGGAGATGTTTTTGTCTCTATTTACTATCTTCGTGTTAATTTACTGTAGTACAAGATTTTAGCTGGAAAGAGTTGAATAAGTGACTTCTATGACTAATTATTGGATAGTATTTAAGTGCTGAAACATTTCATTAATCTTTTTTCTTTGTTGTATATTGCACATTTCCAAAAATTTGATGGGATTATCAGGTTTTAAGGTTATTGGGTCAGTGGCATAAAGTACTTTCAATATTATTATGTTTATTATATTTTTCAGCATCAATAGTGGGGGATGTATCATAAAATGGATAATATCACAACTTATCTTATAGATAGGCTAAATAGAAGTATAAGATGTGCTGTCTATGATTAAAACTATAAAAGATATCCCAAAAAGAGACAAAAAGTTAAAGTAACCTCTCAAACAAGGGTATAAAGTGATATTTCTCCCTTTTTGTCATTAATTTACTGTATGATCCGTGTCTTATGATCTCAATCAAGACATTTGCAGCAATATTCTAGCACATTGTTGATGCCCAAAATATAATCTGATTTTTTTTTTTTAATTGAGATGCAAAATAGATATTGAAATATGTATTTTTGTTAATATTTGCCACTCCTAATCAATAGCCTTTATCACATTTCCATTTTTTTTATTTGGGCTAAGTTGGCTAAGCTAACCATTTCTCACAACTTTTATTAAACCCTAAAATATAAAATGTAAAGTAAAGACTACCTGGTTGATTTTATATATAAACTACTTCAATTTTTTTCTTTGTACATTTAGTAGCATCAGCATTAACACTGACCCACAAACACCTCTATTTATCAACACAGAAGTGTCTGCCGGGGAAGTATTGTAAAATCTTTAACATATTGTGAGTGAAATCCACCTGCAGCTCACTGTTCACTGCCTGATCTTTAAGAATTTATTCATTTTGTTTGACTCTGCAACGGCCTCATGGAGCTAGAACTGAACAGGAAGTACTCAGTATTACAATGAGCTTTAAAAACAACAGCCAGCTGAAATTCTGTGACAGGTCTAATGAAAACAACTGTAAACGTAGGAGCAGCTGTTAAACCAGTTGAACGAATCAGGATGTTTGTATAAGAAATATGTGATAAGAATCATTCAAACATAGTGGTGGCAGTTGTAGATGTCATTGTACTCCTTGAGAATGCAGTAACTCTACTTTCACTTGACCAGTATCTCTAATCTGAGCAGGTAAGGTGTGCTGCCGAGGTCAAATGCGGTCACCCGTCTTATCATTGTGCGCTGTAAACATGGACCTGCCTGGAGTAAGCACTTTCTGGCCTTGCACACTTTCCCATGACTGTTCATTACCCCTGAATACCTGTTTTGGTGTGATAAATAGATAACGGTGGGAAAAAAAGGAGTGAGAGGTGCGCTTTTTTTTTTTTTTTTCAAGTTGTGTTTTCAAGGCTCTGCTCTTGACAAATAATTAAAGCTCAGTGAAGCTCTCCTTTGATAATGAAGAATACAGCAGGCTGCACAGCTGTCAATGACATCCTGAGCACATTCAGAGCAACAACAGACACAGTGTTTCTGGTGTTATGGACCAAAACATCCGGTTTATTTGGGGATTCTTTTTTTCTTTTAGTCTTTTGTGCATGTTTTGTTATAATTTCATCAATCAATTATAATTTCCTTTTGACAGAAGTAATGAGTAAAGCTGTGACTAAAGATCTTTTAGCATTCAACCAGTAAGAGATGGTGACTGAAGGCTTCTAGATAGAGACTATGTACAAATAATGTCTTATAGATAAGCATTTTGATTTAATAATGCCACTGTCTTTGTTATAAAACGGTCTTTTGTATGTGTTGCAGAGTTTGTATAATCCAGATAACGATTACAATTGTCAAAATACAACTACGATTATTGTCTATACTCGGCAAGTCACAACTAGTTGATTAATCTTTGCAGTTTTAGTAGCGATTGAGACTATATTTGGCAAAGACGTCATACTCTTTTTTTGCTTTAGTCGCACATAAAATGACAGGACATGACATGATGAAAAAAAACCTGCTATGGAAGCATTAGAAGACGCTGTAAAGAAGGCTAAACACAATAACAATATTTACATTCATAGCAGTTCACAATATGAATAGAAATACAACGGGTAATGTAGTAATTGCCTAAGTATAATAATCTTGTCTTTGTTACGGTGGTTTTGTTATTAAAGCGATGTCAAGGTAATCAAGTCAATTCTAACCTATTGACAACAAAACTGTATTGTTTGTTTACTGACTGTATTGCTTTCTCTGTTACGTGGCCCTTTTCTGAGTTTGAAATAAATCTCCAGTTGAACTAAAAGGGGAAGGAGCAGCTGTGGTACTTCCTTATTTGACCGCAGCTTTATTCATTAGTTATTTTATACATTTGTCATTAGAGTAAACCTTGAGTTTGGTAAATTGTGGTCTTAACCATGGCCAATCAAACTATAGATTTGCCAATAATTAAAGGTGCAATTATAGGTAACTTTTTTGGAACGGTATAGCATCCGTCACCTTCTAGTCTCCATGGAAATGTTATTGTTTTTCCTACAAAAGTTCCACTGTACTTTTATTTTGCATGCCCTTATTTATCTTATTTTAGCATAGTCTATATTATTTACCTTTCTATTATTATTATTCTTTGTTATTTGTTGCACCTTTCCGCCAAAGCAAGTTACTAGTTTGTGAATTTTGTTCACCGACAATGGCAATCAAAACCTTTCTGAATTTGTACGGCATTACACTTGGAATTGGAACGTGAAATTCTGTCGACGAATGGACAAAACACAAACTTCATCCTCAAACTCCATGCTTCTGCCTTCTGCTTTGTCAGTGTTCTATTTCTATGTCAAGTCGTCATTTTATAAATCACAAATTTAGCCTAGGAAGTCACATTACTGTACGAACATGCGCTTTATAAATAAGACCCCACATCTGTGAAGGTGTGACCCTGCTTGCAGTGAGAATGCATGTTTTGAGCAAATAAAAACTCTAAATTTGGGAATGGAGGCAAGAGTGTGATTTCAATGGAGAAATTAACAACATCGCAGAATATGAACAATCAAGGTGGTTATGGCAAATGAAAACCGCTCAGATACACGTGACTGATATCAGAGCCTGGTTAAAACACATTTACTGTTGTTATTTGTTTATTTAATAGAAGATTATAATAGATATTTAGCATTTTTGATGAAAGCAAATCACTGATGTTTAGGTTTTACTGGACAAACAATTACAGAGATGTTGAACCCACAACAGTTTTCATTCTATCTACAGAAATATTACATACTTTCCCACAAATTATGCCCAAAGACAGTCTTGTGGCTTGGGATTTTGTCCATCATTTGTTATAGAAAAGCAAACTAACTGACATTTCTACCCTGGAAATCCAAAATGAGTGCTTATTTTTAATATAAAGACGTAACACCATTATAATGTTTATCTGATGTAAGTAAAACATTTAGATTATATCATGGTTTACTTCACTTTTCCTCCAGTCGCCTCCTTTCCGGTGTTTTGAACATTGACTTTGAACATTTGAACAACAACACAAGAGTATCCAAAAATACAGCGCATATTTTTTGTGCCGTTTTCCCTTTTCTCTCCGGTGAATCCAAACAGTGATTTGAGGACATTCACCTGATGCCTGCTCTTTCACCCGTGTCGCCCCTCCCGCTCGCCCCCCAGCACACTCTCTCTCTCTCTCTCTCTCTGCTTGCTCATCATTGATCAGTCTTTGTTTGTGTTTGTTTTGCTTGAAAATTAGCTCACCCTCCCTTCCCTCCTCGCCTCCTCACGGGTCTTATCCCTTCTCCCATCTCCTCTCGGGCTCGTCTAGTTGATGGCAGCAGTTACATTTTACTTTTATATATTTTCAACGCCTAAGAGAAGACGCTTTTTTTTATGTGATGGCGAGATATACGTCCTTGATCCAGTCTGGGTTTAGGCTAGCCACTGGGCACCCCCGCCGCTCCTGCCTGCTATGCATCAGTATTCTTCAACCTCCCACTGCGATAAAAGCCATTACACTGGAGAGAAGGAGCGCTATCGTGGTATTGTGCTAAGCCACCCACAGCAGCAAAACAATGCCGACTTATTCCCCTGCACGCCAATATACCCAGAATTAATTGTTCTGTTAACTAACCACTTAGCATATAATGGTTTTGGATGCGGTGAAATAATAAAGACAACATGTGGACAGAGTACTTTCCTGTAATGTGCTCTAATTTTAACTTGACTTCACTTGCAGTAGTAGTAGTAGGCTTAATGAGAGCTTGGTAGTAGTAGTAGTAGAAGTTGTCAAAGTTGTAATTGTAGTGAGTAGGTTGTAGAAGTATGGACATAACTTCTTTGGATGTGCTTTGAAAATCAAAGTTACTGGGGCCAAAGGCAATCTACGGATTATGGATGAAAATGGGTTTTGTAGCTATAATCTGGCATATTTACATCTGTTTTATACTGATGTTCATTAATGTGCATTGTCCCTATCAAAAAAATAAAAATACATCTGTGCCACTTCATAAAAATGGCATTTGAAGTAGTAATAGCAGTATAAATGTTAAAGTAGTTGTGGTAACAGCTGTAGTGAAGTTTGCATGAGTTTAGTTGTAGTAATCAGTATAAGTAACATAATGGATGATCACTTCTTTGTATGTGATTTGATGATAAAATGTATGTGATTGTGGCTCTCTGTGTTGCCATATAAAAAGCTCACTTGCAGTAATAGTTGTCATAGTAATAGTAGTAGAAGGTGTAGTAGAAGAGGGCAATGTATCAAACTGGAGATAATATCATGAGTGTTGTTTTGAAGAAATGCAAAATGTGAATATTGTTTACATTATTTCTTTTTAAAAAGCTCTAAAAATATATAAATATTAATTTCTGTCGCATTGACACAATATCGTCTCAATGTTGTTATGGCTATAATACAAAATAATATCGAGGTATCGATTTTTGTCAATATTGTGCACCCTAAGTATGAGCATAGATGTTAGAGTAGTAGTGGTTAAAGCTGTAGTAAAGTTTAACAGTTTGTTTGTTTTTTCAGTGTTTTTCAACCTTTTTTGTAACGGCACACTTATTTGATGAAAAATATTCCGCAGCACACCACCAACTAAAATAACATCAAAAACATGTGCTTTTATTATAGTGTAGTTGGAAATATTATGTCTTGTTCTTTAAATTTGGCAATGGTGGCTGTTTATCTTTCTTTTATTTTTGTGAATAAGTTGCTCGGAACACTGTAAAATGGTAAATTATAAATTCAAATCCGCAAATCTGACATTTTTCCAAGGCACATTTGGCAAAACCTCAAGGCACACTAGTGTTCCCTGGTGCACTGGTTGAAAATCAAGGAATTAACATATGGCTTCAGCTTCGATGGATGTGCTTTAACAATAAGATTCTCTACAATATTATAGTAGTAGCAGTAGTAGTAGTATAGGCAGGAAAAAAAGTACCAAAAAAAGCAATAGCAGAGTTTCTGTAGAAGAAACAGAAGTATAAATAGCAGTATGGTCTTTTTGTGATTGTGGTGACTATAGTAACAGCAAAAAATTCAAGAATATGCAGCTTTTGTATACATTTTCTATTTACTTTTTAGGTTTCATATTACAGTAATAAAATGGTCCAGTTGCAAAATAACACAGGTACCATATGGACACAGTGCTTCCTGGATGTCAGAGATTCTTTAATAGTACACTTCCCTCAATGGGCTGCCTGCATTACCATATGAAAGACTTTAAAGGACTTCTACTCTCCTGTTGATATTTCTGAGCCCAAATGGTGTCTACTTTAAGAAACGGAGGTGGGGCCACAGCAGTGAAAAGCCCTCTCAGCAGCAGTTTTGTGGAGGAGCCAGAGCAGTGCAATCACACAGAGAAGTGTTGACTAAACACATGTTGCCTGCTGCAGGGAGCGGGTTGCACTCGCAGCACTGTTCTCATTTAGAATCACAACAATATCTGATGCAATAATACACTCGAGTAATGGAGCTCATCTGGAAGGCATGCAAGGGGAAGGCGGCAGCAACAAGTTGGATTATTCTGCTTGTGTTATTTTTCAAACTATACAAAGGGAAATGTTTTATAATAACAATGTTGATGCAACAATTAAAAGGAAAAGCTTTATTTTCCTTTTGACAATGTAGTGATTTTCAACACTAAATAGTTGATGTTTCTTTAATTTTAGTGCATACTTTTTTCTGAAATGTATCCTACTATTGTCCTTCTAACTATTATTCATGCAATTATCGCAATATCAAGACTTCAAATGTGTCTTGTTGGCAAACTAGTTTTAGTATCAATTACCATACCATACCATACCAACTTTATTTATAAGGCACTTAAAAAACTTTTTACAGTCGGCCAAAGTGCCGTACACAATTAGTATTGTATCATTAGTATTGATACATCAATTAGTATCTGGGTATTGATTATTATTTTTAAACATCCCCACGTATTACTGATAAGATGAGACACACTTTAAGAACAGCGGGAGAATACAAACATTCAATAAAAACAAGATAAAAAATAATTACTTAGATCTAACAAACAGAGCAGGTAGAGAAAAAAAAAACAAAAAAAAAACTCTACAATAAGTGGCTATGACCATGGATGTGTGCAGTGCCTCATTGACAGAATAAATAGCATGTGCAAGTGTTATTATAGTCTATGCAAGTGGCTAAGGCTATAAGTGCTGTAAGTGAACAGAATAAATGACAGATAAAGTGACTGTAGTAAAGGTTGCCCTGGAATGATTGACATTGTTACCAACCCCTGCATGGCAACAATTGTACAAGTGTAGTAGTTAGTAGTTAGTAGTAGTAGTAGTAGTAGTAGTAACTGTATTATATTGTATGCAAAGTGGTTGGAGATAAAGTGACGGTAGTTACAATAAATAACATTAACATTGTAGACCTCTCGATTGAAATCAAGTGATGTTTATGTTGACTGCTGTTTTCTTTTACTTTAGTGACCTGTTTTTCTGTCTCCAAGTAAACTAGTTCCTCCACCTTTGTCCATAAGAGTAAGATAAGAACATAAAAACTCCACATAATCAGCCATAATCATGAGTGAAATGTGTCTATCTCTAACTTCCCTTACAAACGCCACATGCAGAAACGTTCTCTCCTCGTATTTACCAAACATGAGCTCAGCGCCTGAGCGGAGCCTCCCTCTGGTCTCGCTCCACAGTTCAAATATTTAGATGCCCCGATTGGCTCCGTGGCAGTGGGTGGGGCTTATCACATGAAGCTCAGAGGCAGTAGACAGAGACAAGAGATTAAAAACACAATACAAAACAAAGATATCAGAAATACACACGTGCACAAAATGACACGCGCTTTAGCAGAGCAGCGGGACGAAGCGGGCTCCTCGGGTGAACAGGTGCATCATGGTCCGACGCAGGTGCTCCTGTGATCGGTCAGCTGTCAGTCGATTCGTCCGCTGTGGATTGAGCACAGCGGAGCAATGATGTCTACATCAGAAAAGTACTTCAATGCATCTTTTTATGAGTGTGAAATTACTGTGTTATTATGGCATCTACAGGCCTGTGCATTTAGACCTTAATAAAAAAAACAACGTTAAATATACTTAATTCATTTAGTTCAACATTAATAAACTGACAAAATAATCAACAACAAAAGAAACACAAAAAACAGATTTGATCTGATACCATTTACATATTTAAGTTTTATCTGCAAATAAATGAATAAAAAAAAGAAAATATAAAATTAAGTGCTACCCCCCGTTTATTGAAACTTTTTAAAACATTTCTGTTACCAAGTAAAGGTTAAAATACAGTGACTAGATAGAGAATATTTACGAATAAATGTTATATTGATACATTTTTATTTTATTTTTTAAATTTTAACTTGGCTTAACTAGGTTTTTTGTATGTTTCAGAGTCAGATCATGATCAAAATGATCAAAATTTGACTTCAATTATTATTTTATAGCCTAGTTAATATTGAAAAACAAGAGAAAATCATACTCTCAAAACAAAGAAAAATAAATACTACCCCTACACAAAGTTTATAGAATTAGTCATCTTCTTTTGAGAACTACAGACATGTCTGGAGCTTGTCTCAGCAATTTTGAACTTTGAATACATTTTTACTTTGAGAACTGTCACAATTATTTGATTTAGGAACAGTGCATGCATATTTTAGTTGATTTTCTACCCAGACATTTGGTACAGTGGCAGCAGTGCAAACAACTGTAGAGAAGCTGCAAATAGACCAAAACCAAATCATTCTCTGCAGCGCTGAATGATTTTGGAAACATGTCTAATTACAATTTTTCTGACAGGCATTGCGATTACGGTTCAATTGGCAATGATTCTGTTCAGAGTGCACATTTTAAACACGTCCAGGCTCATCAACATTTGAGAGAAGACTGAAATCGGAACTGCTCAACAATAAAGCATCCTATGCATTTCCAAACAACATAGATGTCTAAAACTACAGGGTCAGCAGTTTTTTACATAATGAGATGAGATGATTTGTTGTTTGTAAGGGAAACTGTGTTGCAGTCCTTGTAATTTGCTAATTGCGACTATTCAAATTGCATTTTCGAATTCAATTGTGATTTATCTTCTTGCCCTAATTCTTAACAATGGTTGTCTTTTTGTGTTTTGTGATTTTAATGCCACTTTTCCTGTTATGTAAAGCACTTTGAATTGCCTTGTGTACGAATCGTGCTCTACAAATAAACCTGCCCTGCCTGTGATCAATATAACATTTGAGAAACGCTGCTATATATTACATTCACGCTTGAAACTATACTGTACGTGTTTTATTTACTGCAGTGTGGGGTGAAAACACGTGGCTCAAAGCTCTGTGCGGTGGCGGTCTTGCACCTTTCCAGCGCGGTGACCTCACAGTGTGGTGCCTGCTGGTCCTCGCAGTCGTTTTACAGTAACCTCCTCCTCTCTCCTTCCTCCTGGAGAAGTACACAGTGTGACAGAGGGACATTAATCACAGGCCCGGGGTGGGGGAGTGAGGAGGGGGACGGGCGGGTGAGGCCGGGGGGCAGGCGTCCGCTGGGACAGAGGAGGTGTTTAGGGAAATCACACTGGGCTTTATGACACGCTGCTCTACACATGTTTTGGTTTATTTGGAGAAGCTACTTGAATAATGAGCATTAGATTTAAGAGAAAGTATTAAGTTTTATTGCAACACATTATATAAATGTACACAATTTTGTTTGTTTTTGTTTTTTTAGCTTTAAGTTGGCAGAAGTCTTTGCAAAGTATGTATAGATTCCAAAGGGTCATCTCAAATAGGCCTGTCAATAATTGCTTTATCGACTTTATCGTTAAGAAAGTAATAGCTGGAAGGATACTTTTTGAGGCTTAATGTTTATTGTGTGAACATTTCATTGCAACAGTCCGGAACTTTTTGTTAATTTTTTGTAAAATTATGCCATTTGAGCTGTACAGAGTCGAATAAGTCTCTTCTATGACTGATTATAGAAGTACTTAAAGGGTGTATTGAGATTTTCCTTCTGTATGATTATCGTTTCAGGCATAAAGTAGTTTATCGTGATATTTTCCTGTTATTGATACAGAAAAATATCACGATAAACTACTAAATACTACTTTAGTATTTATCATACTGTAAAACTTGTTATTGTGACAGACTTAATCTCAAAACATGTTCCAAGAATGACAGTAACGCTTCAAAATAATGTGAGTATCCTGAGTAAACGTTAAGGCACTAATAAGTAACACTTCTACAAGCATTTGTCTCCTGGTCATTCAAAACAGTTCACTTAGCATCGTATTAATGCTCTTACAAACATTTTGTACATGGTTTATTAACACACACCTTTTTGTTGATGGCTTATTAACATTTAGAAGGTGCTATGCTGCATCTACAAATGCTAGTTAATCCCTTATAAGTGCATAAATGACTAGCGCTCATTAATGCCTTATAAATAGTATAACTAAGGAATCCTATTTTAAAGCGTGGCGTACTGGAGTATACCAGGTGAATTTCAAATGAAACCCAGACTCTGTTCATGTTTTGAAATCATCTATGACCAAATTTGATCCACAGGTAAACATGAGTCTGCAGTGGGCTGGAGCACTGTTTAACTAACGAGGCAGGCCCATGTGCATCCACGCTCTGCTCTTTGAAAAACCTGGCCCAAAGCCACTGTTAATTATGTGTTAATTATCTCAAAGATTTTTCAGGACACAAAACACGGAGCATTTGTCTAATTTAGCCACAGATTAGAGGTATTATCAGTAAGTCGAAGGATCACCTCCACAGTGTTGCCAGGTGCTGAGAACGCTCCACCAAGATGGAGCTTGTGCAAATAGAGATAGTTAATCATTTGAACAAGTATCGATACAGAAACAAAAAGGAATAAATTGGACCTTTTCTGAATAGTTTTTTATTTTTATTTTTACCAAAACCTGTAAAAGACCACATGGTAAAGTATAATAAATTACAATTCTTTGAGATTATTATCATTTTTACACTTTATTCTTCTGTCATGAGCAGTTTATTCACAAAATCTGTGTTGTGTCAAATGGCCTTGTCTAAAAACATGACAAAACCCAACATCTTTGCACAACAAAAATTCAAAAAGTTTTTTGTTCTCAAATTTGCCCATCTGCCTTTAAATAAGATAAGATAAGATAAGATAATCCTTTATTGTCTCTCGTGAGAGAAATTTGTCTTGGGACAGGGGACCACATGCTTCAGCACAGACACAAGACATCAGCAGTGCAAGCAAAACAATCAGCATCACCATTGAACACAAAATACAACATCAACAGAAGCCACGAGTGACACAACATCAGTCCCAGCAACATGAAACAGTCATAGTCTTAAATACATTTAAATATAGAAGCTTAAAATCAGGATTCGCAATTACAGGCTTTGTATTATCCCATTCACTTGACACAGGGTTTTTAAGGCACTCCTCTTTTGAATGGAGGTCTTTATCAAAAAGTGTTCGCTTATAATTCATTCTGCTAAATTGGCCTCACTTGCGTTAATATGTACGGGCTTCCGATTTTTAGATAAAGCAAGCACTCGGAAAATGGATTTGAAATTCCTTCATTTCTTTATATACATATTGAAGTTTGTGCTTATCTCAAATGATAAAAAGACGTGTTGCTTTTTCCCCCTCAGATCTTGAAATTTTGCCAAATCAATAGTGTAGAAAAAATATCTCACAGCCATTTTGTTATTCCTTTGCTCATTTTCCTCCATTGCTTAAGGATCGCGAGACATGTCGTTTTAACTCCTCTATATGCTCTTAGTTATGAAGATAACTGGCAGCTCCAGGCTTGAGCTAATTTATTTTTACCCCGATAGCTGAATTCTGCCCTAAAGCAAGGCAATTAACCCTGTCAGAGGTAGTAAGATAGCACTAGCGCCAAGAAAAGCTCAAGTAGTACAAAAGAGTGGACTTAATTAAACTTTTTTACTACCGATATTTCAAGCTAGGTGTAATAAACGTCTGATTCCAACGGTGCAGATTTAGGTCAATTATCTACAATGGAAACGTGCCGAAGCTGATGCCCAGATCCAGCCTCTTGACCTCTGCTTCCTCTTGTAAATTAAAGCCTTGTCTCTTCTTGTTTTTATGATGAGTTATTTTGATCTCGTTTCACACTACTGTCACCGCGTATATTGGACCAAAGCCTATTTTCACTGCAGCGATGGCCGTGCAAGTCGATCTAGTTTTCTTACAGGCATAAGCATGATTTGTTCGGATGACCAGTTCGTGACCTCTTTTTAACGATCTCTGTCACTTCCTTGTTGTTTAGTCTTGGAAAGAAATGCAAAATTGTAGTGGAAGGACTTGAGAAAAGAGTAGTTTGAGGTTTTTAACCCAATTATTTTACTGTGTTGTTGATTCATTATATTCGTTTTTAATCACTTGTTTTTCTGCTTAGAATGTTCAGCCTTATTTATCAGAATCAGAATTACTTTTTGTTCACCTCCAAGGGGAAATTATTTCAAGGGGAAACTCTTTAAAAATATTTAATTGGTTTCAACTTGTAATATTTTGCAATATTTTGAGGAGATTTGACTATTCAAATGATATAATATTATCTTTTGAATTGTTAATTGTGACAGTGCAAATCTTTAATGAACTTGACAATATAAGTTTAACACAAAATAAAAATAGTATTGTAATATTTTGGATATAGCATTAAAGACCCTTTTAAAGTAGACCAAAAACACATGCAAATTAACAAAATGCATAATATGTTTTCCTTTAAAGCTGGGGGACATGACTTTTTTTTTAAATTGGAGTTTATTGTAAAAGCAGATAAAGTATTATTTTACCTGAGAGTTCTAAAGGCATGCATGTGTATATTAATGGTGGACGGATATAAATAAGTTATATATGAATTATCGTGACCTTTCTAAAGCTGTTCAGGAAAAGTTTATGTCTGCTTAATTTATGTGATTTTCAGGATCAGTTCTTGTTCAAATAACTATCTAATTTCGATACCCAATTATCATCTGGGTAACTTTAACTCCACATGCCAAATGCACATCTTAAACAGACTAATTTGTGTCCATTTCTCTTAAGCGTGCGCCATTTTCTACACTGCCTTGAAACGCACAATTCTTTACAAAATGACAACTTGCTTGATGAATTGCAAACAGCAGGACTGTGGAAACTTCACCGTTATCCCATTCTTTTCCGTCCCTCTAATGACATCTTTCAAAACGCAGAAATCTATCAGCCTAATTCATCTTGGACCACACACTGAGCCGCCATGACATGACTGTACATTAGCATAACGTTGCGAAAAAGGGGGAGGGCAACTTCGCACATCTTTGCTAGCCAAATCACGAGGATAAAGTCTGTCCTTGGTGAACAGGATAGTGTTGCCAATTCCACTAGTGAGGCAGAGATAGCGATAGGGCGGGGGGTGTTGGATGAATGTCACCCCTGCTCGCTCATGTCATATTGTGAGCCATAGATATGAGAGAATTGCCTGAAGGTTCAACGTGCTTTCTAGGCATAAATAATCTATCAGAGATTTTCGCCTATCCAAATAGAAGGAAATATGTCGGCATAGATTATTTATGCGTTAATATGCACGCGGTGAATGGATGATCACCTCCAAGAGCGTGAAGACATTGTAAAGGCCTGTTTAATTGCCCGTGTCTGGAATGTAAGGTATGTAAGCAAGCACAGTGGCATGAGGGATATGAAATGGAGGCTATGGCTTGATTGCGTTTAAAGGACACACATGCAAAATTGACTTATTTTAGCTTTTGACCATATTATAACATTGTTCCCTCATAAACAACACATCTGGAGTTGTATTTAGCTTCATTCACTCTTGTTTGATGAATCCTGTTTAGTAAGTCTTCCCCCTCTGAGCCTCACAAAGCGCTACATTCCAAATTTAACAGATCTGTGACGTCATAGGTAGAGCTCTAAGATTTTCTGCAGTTTTTTGGTCCATAAATCTCCAGACAGCATTTCTGCTGTCAAATGACATTCATCATCTGCATCCCCGCATTAGCATGTAGCTAGCTTTTGTTTATCTCCCTTTTGTAATTCTGTAACAGTAACAGCATGTTTGTGAGATTGTCTTACCCAAGCCTCACAAAACTCTCAGTTTCAAATTTCACAGATTTGTGACAAAGGTAGAAATTTTGAGGTCTTCTGGGCCAGGCTGTTTGTAGTCCATAAATCATCACTAGACTAATTCTTAGCATTTCTGCTCTTAATTGCGTTCAGTACAGTGTGCTTACATCAGCATGTTGGGGGAAGCTTGATTTTGTTTTTCTCCTCATTGTAATTCCCTCTTCTACCTGTAGACGGCATGCTAAAACTAAAAGCTGAGAAGAGGATCCCATCTGTCAAGACCCATTAAAAATTAAATAAATGAAAATAGTGGCAGAATGGTTAGCGTTATCATCAAACATATTACTAGCGACTCAAGAACTTAGACTTAGACTTTCCTTCATAACTTCAGAAAATGTTATCTTTGTTGAAATAGTGACTGTAATTTGCCTTTTCGCCATGAATATATGATGAGTGAATGCAAGAATAGTGTGGCTATTGTCCTGCTTGTTGCTTATTCATGACGGAAAGCCTGAAAACTCCCTCCTCATACAATTCAAATTTGACCATGTTTCTGCATCTTCTGCTCATGTTGTTTGTGTCGTCCCAGTCTTGGTCACTCCGCTTTCCTCTCACTGGTCAACATTTGTCGCTGCTTAGATGGACTTTAGCGATCACATGTTCTGTTTTTGTGTTGTTTTATGCACACATTTCGATCTTTGAATTGTTGACCCAAGCCTTGTTGACTTGCTATTTGTATCCCTCCTCCCAATCTCTCAACACAACACACACTTTTTTTTTCTTTCGACGGATTCCCTCACCCGTGTGCTTATTAAATATACTCCATCTCCAAAAGCGCACTCAATTCGCTCACCTTATTTCATCTTCAGTTGGCCGCCTCGACATGGGAAAAATGTCACCACCGCTGCTTGGCTTCTTCAAACATTTGTGAAGTGTTAAGCTCATCTCGGCAGCTTAGGAGGGCAGTCTCGCAGGAATGCAAGGCCTGCTGACCCACAACACAGTGCAAAGAAGACAGGCTGACCAAGTGCACTCGAGCGGATCCACTCTGCCGTGCTCATTGGCATCAGCGCGAGATTGTATTAGGCCCGGAGTTTGTGGTCTTTAAAGGCTGCAGTGGCGCTCCACAGCAAGGCGTCCAGTAATGGAAATGATAGGCTTGCATTACAGGCTCTCTGCACAGGACGGAAAGAGCAGAGGCAGCGATGGTGTCTGTCTGCACACATTTATTTGGCAATTACAGTTGGCATGCAGATGTGGGTTCAGGCCGTGTGTTGCTTTTTAAAAATTTACATCAAAGAGAAAAACATTGCAAGTGCTTGAAGAGAATTTTGTATGGGGAAAGTGGGAAGTTGATACATATGGAAAACAAATGAACAATTCTAGGGCATTGATCAGACATTATAACCACATATCTATTATTGTTCATCAATATTGTTATCTTTTATGACATTCAAGCTGCTGCATATGCGATAAAACACACAATGCACTAGCAATATATGACTTATCTACAAAGTATTGGTAATTTTAATTAATTTCATTTTGGAATACACAAACTTAGTGGTAAAGTAGCCCTGATTGGCCAATTATTAAGGCTTAATGTCATTTGTGGCAAAGCAAATGATTAACACGTCCTCCTCACATCCATATTTGATCAAATAGCTTTAAAAATAACTTTATTATTGACAATTTCTTTGAAATCGTTTCAACTCAGATTCTTGTATTTCCCTTTTACACACACGGCTGGCTCCTCTGTGATGTGACCTAACCCTCAACTGATCACCTAACTGTTCTGCCTCTGGCTTGGAGCACCGTCATCATTTATTCTTTTCGATGTGCAATGGAAGGCACTAAGGTGAAGACTTGTATTGATTGTTCTGCGTTCTGCGTTGCATCTAATTGCCCTTCTCACTTGCACAGGATGTGATTAAAACACACATATGTAAGCTACTTTGATTCCTCAGACCATGCCATTTATTTCCTTTCATTTGCTGACTGGGGATTGTCTTATTAAAGATAGTGTATGTTTGAGCTAAGATTGTTTAAGATCTGTTTATTTTAAAGGTGCACTCTGACACTTTTTTTGTTAGGCAGTCTGCTTACTTTATATCCATAAAAATGCTGTTGCTTTTCTTGAAATGTTCCACAGTATGACATTAAGCTTACTTATATTGCATTTCAACTGTTTCTCTTGCTCAAAAGATGCCTGACCTCTAATGCTTGCCTGGCCTCCATTCTAATCTCCACGTATTATTCAATACTAATTAGTCTGGAGATGCCGCCACATAATTTGACTTCAGTGGGGCGGGATAAACATGCATCAATCAGAAGAAATGTGGATGTGACGACAGCACCATGAAAGTACAGTTTATGCGCTAAAGGCGGCGGAGAGCCGGGGCTGTCAGTCCAAAATGGCATGTAGCTGTAAAGCATCCTCTCGCTGTGGTTTTGACGACACGTCCTGGTCTTTTAAAAGAGAGAAGCCCTGAACATTTTCTCTGTCACGCCGTCTTGCTTGTGACGTCCTCCTCTCACGGCTCTGATTGGCTTGGTTGCCGCAAAATAGAGGAAGTAGGGGGTTTAGCGATCATGCCCATACCCACTTTCTTTCAAAATTGACAGATATTGAAAGCTAGTGGGAATCGCTGGTCAGGCTAGTCTAATGCCATACTGTGGGACATTCCAGGCAAAGCATTAACATCTCCACCTGAATAATTACAAAGTGCAAATGTAACATGACTGGAAATTTCACTTTCAGATCAACATAACCAACCATTTGTATTGTTGGTCAAAACAGTTTATAAAATCTTGCAAGTGCAGCTCCAAAAAATCAGAAGTGTAGTCTGGCAGTACGAATAGAGCGGATGCATCATGTATCTTAAAACTAATATGCAAAGCAGTCGGCGCCGGTGCTGCCATTTGTTCAAAAGCTCAGGCAAAAGCAGCGTTTTGAAAATTTACTGCAGGGAGATGAAGTGTTGATGTGCTATTGCTTTTCTCAAATTTGTTTAACCTGTGCCTTGTCAAGTAATCTCACTTTAGCAAATAGGATGATTGGTAGTGGTGTCCTGAGGTAACTGCTTGGGCAAATAAGATTTGGAATAAGGTTGTATTACATGGTTTAAATGTATTTCAAGGGAAGTGAGAAGGACTGGCTCATACATAAATGAGTTCAGTGACATTGTGGAGGAGTTGCACCAGTCCTGCAGCAGGGATTCCTATAATATATATTACAAATAAAAGAATTTGTGGAACAGCAGATGCTTTTTTTTTTTTTTGCATTTGTTTTTTTTCACTTCACACCTAAGAGAGAGAAAATGTGCTCTTCTTTTTCCAATGTTTTTACTTAGTCCTGGATCAGTTCAGCACTCCCATAATCAGCCAGTGCTTTCCTCTGAATAGATGAAAGACATGAGCACACAAACCCACACGTGTGCACGCCAGCAGCAGCACAACAGCGAGAGCACAAATAAACAGGCACAAACACGCAAGAAGCACAAGCCATTTGGCACAGCGCGCACGTCTGGGGAGGGCTTCAAAGCCCACTGACATGAATTTATGATAACGCCACTGCGCCTTTGCCAAACCTCAACTGTTGTTGTTTTTCTCTCTCTCTCTCCCGTTCTTCTGTATGCGCTGCCATCCTCCTGATCAGAGCTTTGGAGAGTGTTAGCAGGTGTCCCCAGTCCCTCAGAAAGGTGTCTGTGTGGACGTGCATACATTTGTGTGTATTCACTACAGGATATTCTCATTTAGCTCTGTTTCCACATGTATGATTAGCTCTGACTCCTGCGGCCCCTCGGCAGATCAAAACTCTTTGTAAAGTTTATTTCGTAATGAGCCTATGATAGTATTTCCCCCTCACAGCATGGCGTGGCTGTTTTGTGTATTCACTCCTAATAGTCTCTTCTTTGTTGTTGCAGATGAGGACTGTGTGAACTGCACAGACGAGTGTCGTGTCCTGGGACACTCTGACCGCTGCTGGATGCCCAAGTTCCCGTCTGGAGGGAACCAGGCGGAGGGTGTGGACTACAGGAACAACGTGTTTGTGCCGGCAGGGATGGAGACTGTGCCCGAAACGGAGAACTACGAGTCCGTCAACCCCAACGGCAAAAAGACTTTCTGCACTTTTGGTAAAGAGAGGCGGGACCACACCATCCTGGTGGCGAATGTAAAGCCGTATTTAAAGGCCAAACGCGCTCTGAGCCCCTTGCTCCAGGAGGTGCCCTCCGCCTCCAGCAGCCCCACTAAAGGCTGCTCCACCATGGCCTCCTGCGCTGCTGTCAAGAGCCCCGCGGACGGGGCTGAGGGCAAGCCTCCGCCTGTTACCTGCTCTGGCCACTACGGACCTCCAGACGGACAGTTTTTATCACCCACCAAACAGAGAGAGGGGGTGTACCCGCCCCTGCCTGCTGACCCAGTGGCCAAGGTGCTGGCAGAGGCGCGCTCCAGGATCAGCCAGGAGGCGGCGGGGGAGATGGAGACAGTCCTGGAGCAGGGGGAGCCTGATGGTCGTGACGGGATGGACGCTGATCAGGTGGTCCGGGACATCGACAAACTCTTACAAGACTGCAGAGGAAGTGAATCCACAGGCACACTCAGGAAGTGACCTATGGACTACAAACTAACACTGAGACAGATGGAATAAAGTCTTATTCCACAAACTGTGAAGCCAAAACTGTCACCAAAACAAATCACACACACACGCTCCCATTACAGGAGCTCTTTTTACTGTATTTGTTGTTAAAACTACTGACACTGAATGAACAATGAGAACATTTATAATGTCAGTCATTTAGCACCACTTTCGGCGCTCCTATCCTACCGAGGATATGGGACTGTGTAACAAACGTGTGATTTCCTGCTGAATTTATAGACTTTTTTTGTTCTTTAACTAATGGCAGAGGCTTATGCCTCTGGCACCTCTATTATCTAAGTGCCCACCAGCTCATAAGTGTGTTGTTCACGGTCTCTCGTGAAATCCTACAGAAGTGTGTGTAGGTGGAGTTCTGTTATGTGTAATGGCCATAGACAGAGAAAAGGACTTTTATGGTCAGACATGACAATCGATGTGAAAACAGAGAAAATTCAATTGTTCGGACAGTAAAGGACAAAGGTTCAAACCTTTTGTTCCAACTTGTGGACGTGTTGAAGGCTCTGTGAACAGAGGGTAATCAGACTGGTCGAACTGGTGGTTCTGGACCTAGGAGACAGAGGGAGACTTGTAAGAATTACATATCTCAGCATCATTCGTAGCCACATGTGTAAGCTGTGTCTGTCCCACGCCTCTATTTAAACATTCATGTAGTGACACTGCACACGGACTGACCACACTAACACTCATCTGTGTACGTCTGCGTCCAGCTTCCACTCCTGTGTACAGTGAGCTCATGTCACATGCTGTATAAAAGGGACATATTCCTCAACTGTGAAAAGATGCTATCTATACAATGATATAGATGACTTATATGTATGAATCCATGTATAGTGTCCAAATATTAACACAATATTTATACGTTTTCTAAGAAAAAGAAGTGAGGAATCTCAGCAAAAAAAGTGTCCTCAAGAAAATTTTGAGAGCGGCGTAGTAACTTGTTGAACTGCAAAGGGCACTGCCATTGTTTCAAGTACAAATATCCAAAAACACGCATAAACAAGAAAATGTCCCTTCACATTATCACTATACATAATATCATTATCTGTGTAAATGTATCCAATTTAGATGTGTTTACATAAAATTGACATATTTTTTATTGATTTTACTGCAATTTCTGTGCATTTGAGCCAAATTGTTATGTGTACAAAAGCTATATTGTGTATTTTATTAAATTAATATATAGTTGTGTTGCAATATACATGGGCTTATATTGTATTTGGCAAAAGTTGCCTTAGTAGCTGTCGAACTCTGTGAGTTTGCTTTAGTTTGGGTTTTCATTGGTGTTTCCTTCTACTCTGCAGTGCTTTTGAGATGTCGCCTCTTTTTACCCAGAGGTCCGGCTGGATCCAATACAACTGTTTAAGCAAAGTGAGCCAGCTTATCTGAACTTCAATTCAAATCGACGACAAAAAGCAACAACCACAAGACAACCGTTCAAAAATTTGTACTGAGCAGATTTTTACAGGGCAGCTATTTTCTTTAACAATAACTCGTATGCGTCATTTGTGTTCATTTTGTTTTGTTTTTTTGGCTTTTTTTTAACTTTCTTTCCAAAAAAGAAACCTGCCATATGGAAAGTGGAGTGGTTTCCTTGGTGATCATCAAACTGCCTTACCGTCTCTGCGGAGAGCTTGTTGTAGTATGTGTGGAGTGACTGCTTCTGATGCCCTGGTCCACCAGAATGTGCTTTTTCTAATCCGGACCAAAAGAGGTTGTGTCTCCAGCAGTCTGTGTCCTTTCTGTATGTACTCCTTCAAAAATAACATACTTTGCAGTGAAAATGTTTAGCTGTTTAGGAACATGGTTTATTATAGAAGCAAGTGTCTTCACAGTCAGGCTTTCTAAAGTAAATAATATACATTTATTTTTAAAATGTGGGCGCATTTCAGCCACTACCTGCTTTTTCTAATACTCTGATGGTAAATTAAGCAAAACTGTAGGTGATTAGACTAGACGTGTTTGAAAATGTGACCACAATCTATTATATACTATATCCATTAGAGGGAACAGTGACCTTGGAGGTTCTATACACCCAGATTCTTTTAATTTATACATTCCATATTGTAAATTCCCTTTTTTGCTTTGCTCTTTCCCAAGAGCTGAACACTTTGAAGTGTTTTGCAATTTCTTGTAATTTTTTATTTATTATTTATTTAAAGCAAGCTGACAGGATTTCACAGCGAGCAGAGAATCCTTAAGCTATTCCCGTTGCTGCTACCTCTGTGAAAATATATAGATAAATCAAGCGCATTCAGAGAGTCGCATCACGCAAATGGAGCATACCGCGAAAATGTGCTGTTCAAAGTTAGCACTGGAACTGTGATCCCAACAAAATGCACACACTGCTCTACACAGACAGGCGCTTAAGCATCTCACTGCCTCTCATACAAATGCACTGCTCCTTAAAGGTAATGGCTTAAAGTTGGGGCAAAACATTTCCCAGACAGATGCGACACTCATTCGTTTTCAGCACTTCGTCTTTGCTCTTTATTTTGCTTCTTTTTTTTTTTTCTCTCATTGTGCACTAGATTCACATTCTGCACAAATCATTACCTTGCAAACAGACTCCTTCAAGCCAGCATTACTTTCCAAAACTGTTTTTATTTGTTTATGTATTATTTTGCAGTTAAGGGGAAATGGGAAACCATTTTGGGAAACCATTTCAGGCAGAATTGTTAATTGTTATTATTACTTTGCTCAAATTTGAAAAATATTTTTTTTTTATTTTACTTTTTATACAAACATTGCACTGTACAGCTTTTTTTTTTTCAATTCCACACTTGTTAGACTGTTATCTGATAATTTAACTTCGTAGTCATGCCATTACAATTAGTCATGTGATCACAATTTCACGCTCATCCCACTCCAAACTCCTTTTTCGCTTGCATGTACCCATATTATGTTCTCAGAGAAGTTAGAAATCATCTACTTGTTTTAAAAACGTTCTTATTTGGGACTCTATTTGAAACATAAAGCATCGGTCGTCCAATCAGTGAATCTATCTCGGCACTTTATAACCGTCCTGTCCCCTCTAATGGCTCCCCCTTGGTCCAGGACACTGTCTGCCTCCAAACGTTTGGGCAGGAAATGGACTGGCTCCAATGGAAGGTCCTCTCTGTACAAAGCCATGGCCCCTCTCTCAGGCTATTTGCTGTGTAATCGAGCACAGGCTGCCGCTAAGGTCAGAACATAGGAGTTTGAGCCACGCAAGGCCTCTCATTATTGTCTAATTACACCACACTGGCAGTGCATTACTCAACACGAGAGTGGTGTTTCATGCCCGCTACATCAGACTGTTGGTTTGTACAGGTTGTGTTCATGTGAAATAAAGACATTTTAAAAACGCATACACTATTATTGGTCTACGGTATTGAGCGGTGGCTCTTAAAGATGCACAATGTAACTTTTTTGGAGTTTTTTCCACCTGCTTGTCCCCATGGAGATGAGATTGCGTCACCTGGAATATTTTTAAACTTATCTAATTGGCATTTCTTCAGTTACAAGTTGATTTTGTTGCTAAAACATCACTTCTCCACAGATCTAACTTGTAACTAGACCTGGTGGCATCAATTGCTTGTTTCCCTGGAGATAAAAAGGCTTAATGCCATACTGTTAACATTACTGGCAAAGCAGTTGAGACAAACTGGAAAAGTTACAGTGTATTTTTAGCATGAAGGAACTGTGAAAGTTTTTACAGATTAATGGATTTTTTAGTTTTGTATTTATTGCATTTTTTTCCTCTTTAGATACATTCTCTGTTGTAACAAGACACAGAACCTATAGATATGTCTTTCCCAAGGACACGACAGCAGTAAACGCTTGGTTCCAGTTGGAACTAACAAACCTCAAGTCAGTCGTAGTGAAACTTGTAATCGTCATAAAGCCATTCAGCCCACATTTAGACTTTCAACTGTTGAATGTCGCTGTAGTTGTCTCAAAAGCCAAATTTGGGACACCTTCAGTGTACAATTGGAGATTCAAAAAGTGAAATTGTGAAAATTGAACAATTACTCCACCTCAATCTCACACTGTAGACCTGCTGAACCACATCACATGAACACAATCTATTACCCAGCGATTAGGGCCTTGTAGAGTGTGGCTAACTGCCTTCTGACTCACAGTGAAGCAGTGATGCACATAGACAGCCACAACTAGCTTTTTTTAAACTCGGTAACGCCATGCTGTTTTGGTTTTGGAAAAATAGCACCCAATGTCTGTCAGTGACGTCTCTCTCTCCTTCACCCTCCAAAAGCCCACACCAAGAACAACGGGCTCCACGCTGCAACGGGCAACTGGTCACGCCACCAGAGACACTCATTTGTATGGATTATTTCAACTGCTATTGTCTAAAGGCTGTGTTCATTGTGATCTATCTGGAAAAAAAATGAGAAAAGATCAAATAAAAAAGCAATTACTAATACCTGTTTGCTCTGGTTCTTGTGTGACTTGTGTAAGGAATGGCTAGTCATGGCTCTCATTTCTCTGCTCCCTCGAGATAACTTTGCAATATGTTCTGCGGGAAGCAAGCGGCCAATTTTGCCTTGTCAAATAAGAATTGCATTGTGCGGGCTACTCTGGGAAAGATAAAATAGACCTTTCTCGTCCACTCTTTTAGTGTTACTTATTCTTATGCAGACTTAAAGGTCCCATATTCTGCTATTTTGCCCTTTACACAGTCTATTCTAAGGGCTTTGTTGATAAAAATTTTGCGTTGTGCAATATCCATAACATAACAGTTTCCAAAAAACACCCATTTCTTGGACTGGCCCCCCTCCTTGCAAAAGCAAACGGCTCACTCTGAGATCTGACCCCCCCGAACAGAGAGCAGGCTGCTTCCCCCGCCCAACTTGCGCGCCTCCCCCGCCTAACTCGTGCCGAAGCCTAGAGCGGAGATAGTGCGCATGCGCCGTGTGCTCCGGTAAACAGCAATACACAAACACGGGAATAAACCTTTTATCCGTCCTGACGGTGCGTCGTTCTGAGTCCTACGTCCTGGATCTGACCTGGAGTTTGACGATCATGCAGTACCTCGACGACGGACGCTGCCGTTTGGTAAATAACAAGCTAACTCTTCGATCTGTTGTATCCATCGTGTAATTACTGTGTAGCATTAGCATTAGCTGTTTTTATTCTGCGGATGCGCGCTTCCCGGAGGCGTGGCTTAAACACCGCGTCATCCATGGGAAGCCGCGTCATACCTGGGATGAGCCCCCGCCTGCCTGCTCAGCCGAGGGGACAAAAAGACAGTTCTCTAGCGAAAGCATGCGGGAATCAATCAAAAAACCACTTTGGGCACACATACGAGGCCCAAATAGCACTGTAGGAAGGTTAAAACCTCTGAAAAGTCGATTTTGCATGTTATGGGACCTTTAAGATACATGACAAAAATTAACATCTAGTCAAGGGAAAAATGACAGAATTCAGAACATTTGTCTTCTGTAGTGTTGACCTGTTACAATGGTTTATCTTGATGGAGATTATTTAAGTTTTTAAGGTGTCTAATTATCACTAATCTAGAGTATTATTAAGAATATATTGTATTACACTGCTAAAATGACCTGAATTCAGAATAATGTTCTTTATTTGAGTTAACCAGGTTTTACAAGGTTAGAATATTTCACTGGTTTGAAGACATATCTGATTGTTTACAAGATTATTTAGCTTGAACTCTCACCCACTGGAAAACAGTTTGAAGAAGACATATACTGAAACACCTTTAAATAAGTAAAATAATCTAGGTCCATCAAGTAAATACATCTAAATCAACATCTAAATCAAATCAAATATAGTTAAAATTAGATAAGCATACTGAATTTAATAAATTTTAAGTTATGAAGAAATATATTTTTGTAGTGTCGTTATACCCTGCATGAACAACGAAGACAGACAATTCAGTTTATCATTGTAGAGCCCAAAATACAGAAATAGCAAATAGCTGTCGCCAGGCTTCACTAAACAGTTTATTTAGCCAACAGAAAGTTAGAAAATCACATAATGAAGAGAGAACCACAGTGAAGGCGAGATCCAGAAATACACGCTATAAAGTAAAAAGATAGTTTTTTATAGTGCCATAGGCGCAGAGTATGAGTAATTTATACTGACAGATAAACAATAATTAAAAAAACAGTCATGAATTCAATGTACAACTTGCTTTACAAATACATTGCGTGCTTGTTCGTGACATCGGTTGCCTATTTTTGCTCTCATTGCAGTTTTGTTGATGCTCTGAACTTGTCATCTAGCCACTACAATCAATCAAATTATGTATTTTCTTCACATAAACTGCACTGTGGTAACTTTTTTGGTGGAGGGTCTAGCACCTGCTTTTCAACCAACTTTGCCAGGGATGTTCCACTGTATGGCATTAATGTACAGTACGTCAATAATCTATGTCCATGGAGCCAAGTTTGCAGGACAGATCGATGGAGAGGTGAACCCACTCACAGAAAATTGTTTTTCAATGCAATAAAACCACCTAAAGATAGAAATGTCCAAAGCAATACAGTGGAACATTCCAAGCAAAGCAACAACAAGAAGTGGAAAGTCACACAGAGCATATTAATAGACAAAAGGTTTTCCAGCCTCTCAATATAAAAATGTTGTTCCATTCAGCATAAAGTGGCCATGATTTTACGCCTGATTAGAGCTCATTGTGGTCACTATTGCAGTTATTAGATATTAGATTGCTCTTCCTCCTTATACGATGCTTTTGAATTACCTTTTATGACCTATTAGTGTTTTCCAACACAAAATGTTATGCCATAAAAGCCCAATGATTGGCCATTCCGAGTATATCAATAGGTTTTCTATGACATGCTGTTGTGATAGTGGCATCTATTTGGGATTTCATGAAGCCATCTGCATAGTGCCGCCTTTAAATTGACTTTGGTAATTTGCCAAACTGCAGCTCCTCAAATGTACCCATCACAGAAAGCCAGATTCTAATTGGAAGAGAAAGGAACACGGTGAGACTTATTTATTGAAAGCATTTTGATGGAGAGCCACGTCAATAGCGTTTGTCATCTTGAAAATACTTGTGGCGCCTGAGAATTAATGAAATGAAAACAGCGTTGCTCTGAGAAAAACCTCCAAAAGCCATTCAAAATATTCAAGCGAAATTACTCTCTGGGTTATTTATTTGAGAGGGGCTCTGTCAAATTAATTTTGACCACAGAGGGAATTTTCTACCCCATACTGATTTTGCAGGACATTTATATTCAGCACAGCTTTTTCTGTTTGTATCCATCTAGTTTGCCTGGAGGCAGATATTAATTAAAAAGATATCAGAGGTAGCCTTTAAAAAAAAACATGTCTGGAGCTATAGCAGATCCATGCAGTGCAATCTCATTTGGTTCAGTGGAAAAAGGTATCTCGTTGCCAAAAGTTTACTTTATGACAAATATCAAGCTGTCCTCACAAACCTAATAGGGACTCAAGGGAAGAGAATAAAATAACATAGATTGAGGTGTTTGATGTGGAAATAAAAATAATGAAGAGAGAGAATGAGTCAGAACCTACTGTTTTCTACTTTATGATGATTCACAAATGCTGAACTTTATCATGAAGGTTCCAGACGGGTGTGGTTTGGGACTCTCGCTTGATTGAAACCACTGCTCCCTGTTGCACTGACTTTGGAGCACTAAGGGACCGGGTCCAGGTGAGGTGTGGGCGGTCTGCCGTAACAGTTCGCAAGGTGTCTATTTTTCCCTGACACTGCAGCGGTCGGGAGCATTTTCAAGTGTTTAGATCAATGTTCTCATGCAAACCCACTTGAAGTAAGTCCTTTCAGCTGACTGCAATCATGTCTTTAGTGTTGAATACTGGAGCCACTCTGTGAATCTATTGAAATAATATACTGTACATCCTTAAAAGAGGCTGTGGACCCTCGGGCGGGCCCTCTGACTTTTTCTTACTCTACTCCATTTTGTCCACCATCTGATAAATGTAAACTATCGAGCTGGGCATGTTATACATAAAAAGAAAGCTGTCACCAATTTATTTCCTGTCCATCATTCTAGGGTGATTCAGAGTGAGTTTGTATTCCAAATCCACAAATAAAAAAAATGCCTGAAATTCTGATTTATTATGTTTTTTTTACTTAAAAGTCTCTAATTTTTTTTTTTTCCACTATTATTACATTTTTGGTTCTAAATTAGCATCAGCTTTGAAAGAGGAATTGTCAAAAGCCAACAAATGTACCAGTAAATGTACTAGTATCAATCCAGACTTTAACAAAGAAAAATATAGGCGCGGATTTCAAATACCATATTCCTTTGAGCAGACCTCGTTCATACTTATTATTAGACTAAATCAGGCACTAGAGACCAAAACTACACAGTCTCAGCTTCACAAAGAGTATATGCTCCAAAGGGTTAATAAACAGCTTCAGTTTGATTTAAAGGTCATTTTAGTCAGACATTTTAGGAAAACCCTATAAGCTTAAGGGGACACGTTCCCTTTCTGTTCATTTTTACCAGTAGGTAAGTGTAAGTTTTTTCAGAAATAATAAACCTTTTGATAGATATTATGGTAAACATCAGCTAATTTAGTTCAAGGTTCTTGGTCGAAATAGTGCGGTATTTGTCTTACCGCAATAATATAAATTGTGTTGACCATCCCCCACTCCTTGGTCCATGGGATTTATTATTTTTTATCTTCTCAACATCAAGAATCATAATAAAGCAGAAACAGTAATTTGGTGTCTTCATCCACATCAAATGCTTTCTTCCACTGTTCTCTAAGCTGTTTAGTCTTAAGGCTAATGAGTCTTAGATTTGAGAGCAACAGAAGATAAATCAGATTTCTGCATTTTAATCAAGCTTCCTGATCTAAATAACTACTAATGGGATTTAATCAAGTGCTCCTCAGTATCGAGCGGAGTAAAAGGCCAAATGGAGAGGAGATATTTTCGACTGGTGGAGAAAGGATTCATCATAATGCATTGTTAAAATACAGAAGTCTGCTCTTCAGTTGTGCTCGGCAGATTCACAGGAGAGCAAATTGAAATGTGCAGGTCTTTGTGCTGTTGCTAGTCTTAACAAGCAATGTGATTTATTTATTTTGAATTGAATTGTTTACGTGGTTTAGACAGACAAGCGGGAAATTGCTAATGCACATCGTCTTTGTACAGTATGAACGATGCTGCTTTGGTTGCCCTGGACATCCTTTTCACATGAGCGGGTGAGACAATTACTTCAAAGATGAGACAGAAGAAAACAATGCAATCATGGCTCTGGTATAAGGTAAAGTGATAAAGTGGCTAAACAACACAAGACAATAATGCATTTTCTATACAGTACAGTCTACAATAAGGTTTAGTTGTTAAAACATAATGTCTGCATGTTTAAAACAACTTTATAAAATAACACTGTTGAGAACTGTTTGGAAAAGAGCCAACTACTTCTATGCACAACTATAATGTCAATTTCCATCTGTGCACAGGAGTAGTTAGGCTAACCATTTCTCACAGTTAATGCTAACTTGTATTAAAACATAAAATATAAAGAAACAACCAATTAAAATGTAAAGTAAAGATTTCCTGAACACCTTCATTTATAAACACAGAAGTGTCACTGGTTAACTATTTGTCTCATTTGTTGTCCAAGAGATCATAGTTGAGATTATAGGTACATTTCTATTTTTTTTTACTATTACTATTATTATTATTATTATTGCACAAGTCTAAAAAAGCCAGGAGTCTCCACAAACTTGATATATATAACCTTTCTTGTGGTGGTTCTGCCACCTGCTTGCCTCCACAGAGATGTTCTTCCTTTTCCCCAAGGACATTCCAGCGAATAGCAAAAAACTAATCTATCTCGATGAAGAATGTTTCATAGTTTGGTTTAAACTTTCCATCAACATGGAGTCATGCCAGTGTTGTGCCCACTACCAGGAGTCTTAAGCATTGCTGCTTTAAAGGACACATGTTCTCCTACAGTGACCGTTTTGATCTTTTAATCATGTTCTAAGAATGTTTTGTCATCAAAAACATGCTTGAAGTCGCATTTATCTGCATTCACAACATTTTGAGGCATGTTTGCCTCCTTTCCGAGCGTCAAAAATACTTCCTGCTGAACTCCCTTGATTCATAATGGTTTTTCAGATTTCATACGTCACTTATCCGAGAATCTTCTGCTGTTTTAAATCTTTAAATCATTGAAAACCTGAGATGACAAATTTAAGGCACTTAAGAGTATGTTTAAAGGCTAATAACAATATGAAAAATGCATAATATTTTTCCTTTAAGGATAGTTCCACTGATATTTGGACTTTGGAATTTCAAGAGAGTCTTATTCCCAGGGTACCTTATTATACATGTTTTTAGTGGAGGTTGGGAAAACAGATGCAGACAGTGGGAGAACATGCAAACTCCGCAGAGAAAGGCCCCACACCGCCCAGAAGTCAGGCCCAGAACATTGCTGCTGTGAGGTGAAAGTGCTGCTCAAGTGCTGCAGGGACAGTTTGTCAGAGCAGAACCCTAAGGACCCCTCTTCAAATCTTTGGAGGACTTGCAAACTCAACACAGATGATCTTCACTTGGTCTGGGAATGAAAGCAAAAACCTGTTCATGTGGTGAGTGTTAACTACCAGTCTTTCTATTCCCACTACTACAACTACTATACTGCAAGTACTTCACTCGCAATAACCACAACTACAAAAGGCATAGAGGACAAGAAGAATGGCATATTTCAAGAAAAGTGTACAAAATGTGCACAAAATGTCTTCTTTCTAACTCATTTTCTCCAACTTTTTACAGACACTTTTATCAACCGAAGTAGAATAATAATTACACTGTCACCAATTAATGGGTGTAATTAAACTCAAATATTTGTCCAGCTTGTGACTGCACTTTGAGTGAGAGTCTCCTTCTGCAGTGCGGTAAGTGTTTTTCACCTGGAGCAGAATGGAGAGTGGTGAAATAATGACTCTAGAGTAGACCGATCTGCCAAAAAAAAGCCCAGCTCCTTTCACTCACTACGTTTAAATGCACAGTCTTCTCCAACTAAATGTTCTTGATTTGTTTTTCGTCTGATTTTATCATTGAACCGGTCAGACTCGATGCATGGGGGGCTGAGAGATGTTCAGGGACGTCTATAGTTGTAGTAGTGCTGACTTTAGAGCTAAAAATGATATACATACAATTGAAACATATCTCATTTTTATTTTTCGTGGTTCTTGCCTGCCAATAAACATTCTGTATCCAAGCTTGAGGTTGAGGTTCTTGCTAGTGTAAATCAAAATAAACTCATTGACGCTCATAGACGGTTTTTACTTGGAGCTGCACGATTTGGTAAAATTTCTAATTAATCAATTCATTCATTTTAAACACAGCCAAGAGAACTGACAACTGACGCTTTTAGTCGTGTTTGTGTCGCTTTAAGTCGTGCTTTTGTCGCTTTAAGTCACGCTTTTGATGCTTTTTGTCACATTTTTGTTGCTATTAGTCATGCTTTGTTGCTTTTAATTGCATTTTTGTTGCTTTAAGTTGCGTTTAGAGTGATTTTTTTCACTTTTAGGCACGTTTCAGTCGCGTTTTGTTGCGTACTTGTCGTGTTTTTGTGGTGTTTTTGTTGTTTGTTTCAGAACATGTTTCAAATTTAACCCACAGAGTTAACAGTTTTTATCCAGAATAAAATAAGATATTTCATTTTTTGTCAAGGAAATTATTGCACTTCTAAAATTGCCGCCGTTGTGCTTCACCAATTACGTCCATTCATACTGTGATTTTGATTCAATTTCGATTAATTGTGCAGTCCTATTTTTACTTACAGGACATGTAGCGACCCAAAACATTGAGACAACATATAGAAATCTAATTTATATCATGACTGATCTAAAATGAGTCGTACACTTCTAAACAGATGTCTTTTTTTTTTTTACCCCCCAATCGAAGTTCGTTAATATGCATTTTAGAAACCAGACTGCAGGCCAGACTTGTGGTTTTCCTGGCGTGCATGTTAACGTGACTGAGGGACAAAGGCAAAGCTGAGAAGAGAAGGTCAATAAGCAACATGGGAAACTTAATATGGAGCAGATATATGAATTCCATCACAGCGATTAGTGCCCTGGGCTAAATGCAGGGACTGACATCGACCAATCAATGCCTAAATATCCAATGTCTTGTGGATACGACGGAGAAGAGCGCAGAGGACCTTTCTTCAAATGTCACCTGGATGCTTCCACTGATCCCATTCATACGTTCTGTTTGCTTTTCTCAATTAGGCAAGCACACCGCGGGAGGTCCATTCAAATACAGTCTGGATACAAAACCAAGGTTGTGAGCGCACTAATTAATACTAACGGCACGCGGGTTTATTTAATTACTTTAAATGCCAGGTCTTCTTCAATCAACTTTGCATTTACTCTCCCCTGGTGCATGGGTAATGAAACGTACAGTGTGCGCTGGCATTCAAGTATCCTCAACCTCATCAAAGTTTTGAATGGATTCTTAACCAATGTTAGCTAATCAATGCAATGTCTGCCCTAAATACATTTTGTTTTTCTTTATTTGCATGTCTAAAAATGTGCAATTGGTTTAATATGATCAGCATCACCCTTGACCATTAAATTCATCCAACCACATAAAAAATTGTACATTACCACTATTAACTTTGAAAGAATTTTGTAAAGTAGTTTGAATGTTCAGCATCTTAAGGCGAGACCCTTCAGCTGAATAGGAAAAAATCTTAAATTAAAAGACATCCATTTGAACCTTATCCTGTAGTTTATTCAAATAAATGCAAGAAGCAAATGTATAACATGTTTTTTATCCAAAGGTTTTCATATATGAAAAAGGCATTTTTATGTGCAAAAAAGCTAAAATTCCACACATTTGGAACATTTAAATCTGAATCACAACAAGGTTTAAATGTCTTGGTTCATTTTGTACACATATTAGAAACAAAAAATGTACAGAGGGGACTTTGATAATCATATTTTGTTTTTGAGTAAACTAGATCTGACTGTAAATAGACTGTATATAAAATGACCTAAACGCTCATGTTTCCCATAGACAACAGAGACTCTTGCTTCCATATTTTGGCAGTATGACATCACTCCAATCTAGTTTGTGTTTAATGTTATGAAAACTCTTCATATTACATTTTATCCACCTCACCTTGAAAGCTAATAGCCGTTTCAAGTGGCTGTTGAATTTGACTTTGATAACTTTCCATAGAGGCCATATAAGCAAATGGATGAGCCCAATGAAAGAGTAGACAGATATAGCTAATGTGTTGTACGATATCAACAGGATGTGATTTGGACTGAGTGTCGGTGGAACAGGAAGGTCAATATTAAGCGTAACCCAATCTGACCTCCGGGACGCACTCCTTGGTTTGAGAGCCGCATGCGGACTCCTCTGGCAGAACTGCTGCACCTTCATATAATATCAATTAACTCAGCCATCATTAAGAGAGCACTGGCAATGTCATTTGGCTTTTGGGTTATGTGAGATTTAGTGCAGAGTTACTTAAATATGAGGAATATTCCTTAAGTGCACGCTGTAAATAACAATTTGTTCTTGATGCTTTGCCTGGTGAAATAAAGGTTAAATAAATCAAATAAAAACAATCAGTTCAGCACATGTTAGGAGTACTGCAAATGAAGGTACATCCATAGCATATACAAAGTAAAAACACAGAAAAAAATACACTTACATTAGACTATTTACAGCTCAGATGCTCGTTTTTCGTTTTTCAGGGGAATAAAAATAACTGAATGCATGTAAGATAATAATAGCGCTGTAGAATATCCCTGTCAAATCAAAAACCTAACAATAAGCTGCATGACATTGCGTTGCTTTCCACCAGAAAAATGACATAGAGCACTTTTAACTGGAGACTCAAAGTCCAGGAGTAAAACAATACATCAGTTGGAAAACACTCCTCCCACACGAAGCACCACATTTTACAACAAACATCCTCACCAGTGTCTCCACAGTTAAGACCGGTATTGTGTGGAGTTTGACATTTGTCAAGATCACGATGATAACATTCTAACACTGACAAATGAATCTATACATCAAACAGTGCAAGGCTGCTTGAAAGTCTTGACCCCTGCTGTCACAAACTTGCACTTATACCACAGGTGTACTTTATATGGCACAGTATAATAAAAAAAAATAAAAAAAATCTTCCATGTCTTCATCATCTGACAGATCATCAGTAATAAAATGTCTCTATTTGTACTTGTGACAGTCCGATCATTCCTGGATAATACAAACTGAAGAAAGATGTCTTCTTTCATTCAAAAGACCATTATGACATTTACTGGTATTACTGTAGATCTCAAACTCCACACCACACTCAGAACCAATGTTGAGAAGAGAAATTCCAGGAGACCTTCACTATATGGATTTAATACTACAAGATCATCTGCATACGTAGCAAGATTAGCTTGCCTTTAATTTAATCTGTCTGTCTTGATTTATGTGGATTTTGACTTATAGAAGAAATAAATATCAACATAAAAAGTCAAGTGACCAGTGATAAATGGCTTAGACTTTGCACCAAGCACAATTTCACTAAACATTTTTATCTCACGAGTCTGCAAAAATTCATCGCTGTAGCTCAGTACACACAAATTTAGAGTATTCGACTGTTCTGCCACAAACCTGCTTAATCCATTGCATTATTTTGAGAACACATCCACCACCACCACCACATTTAGCAATTACTTTTGCTGCATGATAAAGTCCATGATAAGAAAATGCATTAGTGGGACAGATAATTAAATTTGCCCTAATACCTTGTGCTCTTTATCTGGCATATTGACTTTCTTATTTAAAACCTACCAAGGAAAGGTAAATTTAAAATTCTTCCAACCCACGCTTCAATATACCTCATAATGCCACAAGCATGTTATTACATACCAGTAAGGTTTCACAGTGCATCACAAATGGAGCATATTGCAAATATACTGCTTATTATTAGCAGTGTACAATAACAATAAACAACAATAAACAACAATAAATAAAAGTAGACAGATTTTGTTGGTGCACTATGTGACTTTGATACTGGAGGGTCTGTCACCTGCTTGTTCTACAGTAAAACACAGTAAATACCTGCAGTTGAACATTAATTGCATTTGGAAACAGTATGACTTGACAATTCAGGAAGTATTATGTATTACACGCACACAATGGGGATTTAAAGATGCTATGCCTGACCTTTAATGCTTTGACATGTAAAAACAGAATGTTTGTTTTGAAGTCTTTGAAGCAGTCACATGTATCACTCACTCACCTAATGCAGTCCCAGCATCCTAAATATTCACAGCAATGAGATTGTAAGCACTTTTCACAAGTGCCTGAGGTCGTTTTTTGTTTTTGTTTTTACCGTCCCTGGTAAAGCTAACAAACATTAGCATGCTAATGGCGCTCTTCCTGCTTCTCATAGATTAAAACACTCTATAAATCGACACAGACAAAGTGCTGTGGTCTCATTTTCACCTGAAACTATGCTTTTACAATATATATTTGCTGGGGCAAAAGGTTTATTGCATGCAAAAAATCATGTATATGAACTAGCTCTGTTTTTCATATTTCAAAACAGCAACAATCAAGTACAGCCCTTTTAATAAGCATTACTTCATCCCACTCCTTTTCGAGCACAGATCAAATTGTTAAGTTGAATTTTTCCTCTTCTTGCATGTTTAAAGGTCCCATAACATGCAAAATCGACTTTTCAGAGGTTTTAACCTTCCTACAGTGCTATTTGGGCCTCGTATGTGTGCCCAAAGTGGTTTTTTGATTGATTCCCTCATGCTTTCGCTAGTGAACTGTCTTTTTTGTCCCCCTCGGCTGAGCAGGCAGACAGGGGGCTCATCCCATGGATGACGTGGCTTCCCATGGGTGACGCGGTGTTTAAGCAATGCATCCGGGAAGCGCGCAGCCGCAGAATAAAAACAGCTAATGCTAATGCTACACAGTAATTACACGATGGATACAACAGATCGAAGAGTTAGCTTGTTATTTACCAAACGGCAACGTCCGTCGTCGAGGTACTGGAGCACGTCAAACTCCAGGTCAGATCCAGGACGTAGGACTCAGCACGACGCACCGTCAGGACGGATAAAATGTTTATTCCCGTGTTTGTGTATCGTTGTTTACCGGAGCTCTAGGCTTCGTCACGGGTTGGGCGGGGGAGGCGCGCGAGTTGGGCGGGGGAGGCAGCCTGCTCTCTGTTCGGGGGGGGGTCAGATCTCAGAGTGAGCCGTTTGCTTTTGCAAGGAGGGGGGCCAGTCCAAGAGATGGGTGTTTTTTGGAAACTGTTATGTTATGGATATTGCACAACGCAAAATTTTATCAACAAAGCCCTTAGAATAGACTGTGTAAAGGGCAAAATAGCAGAATATGGGACCTTTAAATCCTTTATATGTACATTACAAGAGCATATATGAAGAAATCATCATTTAGGGGGAATGAAGAGGATTAAACCAGACTTGTCAATGTTTCTAGGATAATTTTCCACTTGTGCTGACAGAGGGCCACTGCTCTCTGTAAGTCCTTTGACCACAATGAGAATCTGAGAGACATTTGTCAATTGGAGCTCATTCAAAGCGTCGGTCTCCTCAAACCCCAGTCTTTCTGTAGTATTAGAGCAAGAACAATGGAAACTGGCAACTTTCGCAGTGGGATAAAAGGCTTATTGCTCATTCTTCTCTGCTTTTTCATCCGAAGTTCTGGTGTAAAAGCAGTGAGGAGAGGACAGAAAGACTCTAAAAACGAAATTCATAGTGCTTGAATTCAAGACTCTACACCCCTGGCTTTGAACCTGCCGCCCTCTTCTTAGCATTGACTCGAGAATGCCGTGATCAAACGGGAATCAGCAAGGGAAATACAAACAAAGACATGCTAAATAAGCCGCGCGACAGACAGCACCCCTTCTCCTCGGCTAATGGCTAGTGCAAATAGAAAAGGCCTTGAGGGATTTAAAGGGCTGAGGCTGACAGTTAAAGAAGTCCAGAGCTCACTTACAACAAAGTGAGGATATGATGCATCCACAAAAACCGAGACAGGAGCACGGGGTGTAAATAACAAGTGCTCCCAAGAGGAAAAAGAGGCTCACCACAAAAATCACAGGTTTGGCAGCTTGGGTTTCTCAAACGCTACGTGACATTTACTCACCTGGCAGCGAGGAAATTAGGAATCTCAGTGATGTATGGTTTTCTCCCTTAATTTCAGCCAACCTTTATTTTTCCGTTGAATTTATTAAAGTCGTCTCCCTTCACCCCGGTGTGATCCCAATATTTTACTTGTCAAGAAACGGCCTGTTGCCAATAAACTTTAAGAAATTCAGTTGTAACCGTCAGAGGTTTTTGTGTGTCCAGCCAACAGGAATTAAGTATTTGCTCTTGTGGAAAATTAAGAAAAATGAAATACTGTAAATGTGATTCTTATTCCTCCTCCGCACATGTCCAAATCATGCTATTATGACCTCTCTGACCTATTGCCGAATCTAAAATAGATCATTCAGAATAGAAAAGACAAAATCTATTGAAACACAAACAACTGTGAATGAATAATCTAAATCCCAGCTAAAACCAAATTGAACTGAGATTTAGCCTTTTCTCATCACAGCTGCAGAGTGAATCAAATTGGATTTTGAAAGCTCACTAAAGATACACCTGGCACCTGGAAACATAATTCAGTAATTTGACTTTGTTTGATAAGAGCCTTCATTAAAACACAAACAACCAAAAGTCGGAAGAAGAAGGAAGAAAAGCTTGCAAAAAATGTGTCCTTTTAAGAAGTTTGTGTAATCCTTCATTCATCCGGGAGTGGTCTGAGGTAGAAAATACAATACTTTTATGCTTAGAAAACTTGTATCGCTTATGATTTTGAGAATTGTATTTAGCAAATGTTTTAATCATTTTTTGTTAAATCATTACATTTGTTGATGTCCTAAAATAGTAGATCAACTTTTTTTTTTTCATTATCATTGTTTCAAAATAATTAGAAACTACATGAACATAACAGGGTCTATTACTGAGCCTTGTGGCAAAATTGATCTTGCTTATATATTCAACTAGAATTTAAACAATGTAAATTAAGTAAAAATGTGTATTTTTAGTGAACATTTTGATTTGGTAGCTTTTGATGTGTAACTAAAAAAGATGTGCTATGTATTTTCCATAAATGATGAGAGAAGAGCTGGAGAAGGCCTGGAAGGAGAAGTCCAAAGTGGTGCCCGTGGTGATCGGAGCCCCAGGGGCAGTGACCCTCAAACTGGAGGAGGCTCCAGCAGATCCCTGGAGGAACATCAGACATCTCAGTCCAGAAAAGGGCAATGCAAGGAACAGCCAAGACACTGCGCCGAACCCTCAAGCCTCTGGTAGAGGACCTGAGCTCAGAGATGGATGAGAGAGACCACCCGCTGAGGGTGAGAGGGGAATTAACTAATATATATATACTCTTTTCTTCAATATTTTAAATAAATAAAAGTGAATAAATAAATAAATCACCAACAATGAACATAACAGGGCCTATTGAGCCTCGGGGCAAACTGCTTATACATTCTACCAAAATTGAATCGCAGTTGTGAATTAACTAAAATATTCCATTCTGTGTTTGCAATTTTTATTTTCACATTGATCCAACATGGTGTAGATTATGATTTTTTATTAAAATGTTTGAATGTTTAATTCTGTAGCTTTTAATGTCTAAATGAATTCTGATTAAGATGCTCCATTTCTCACCACCATAAAGAAATGTATTTTCCATAAATACTTTCCCCAATTCAGCCCAACAGAGACTAACACCGGTACATTTGGAGTCAGTGAGTTCCAATAGCCTGAGGACATGTACAAAAACAGCATTCCTTTTCCATTTATGTTCTTATCTCCTCGAACATCCCCCTTTCTCGTCTCTGTTACCTTAATGGAAAACATAAGACACCCTTCTAATGTTACCTCTGCGATGCACTGCTCTTTATTGGCCCCCCTGTGTGTCTGCTGTCGCCCGCGCACACTGACGGATGTCTCGGTGTTAATAACTACATGAGTTGTGCATCATGTGCTCATCTCACGGCCCACTGCACTCCTGAACCTGCATCGTTTTTTTAAAAAGTGCCAGTTCAATGCTGGCGTGGCCATGACAGCACCTCAGCTCCTTGTCCTCAGTTATAAATGAGAGTCTTTTTTCAGTGAAGGTGAAGCTCTCCAAAGACGCATTTTAGAGTAACAGAATTTGGCAGAAAAATGAATTTGACATGGTCTTAATGCTGAAAGACAGATGGGGAGAGTAACAAGATACTTTTACTCTGTTTCGTAAGTATTCTTTGAATTACATAAAGCATGTTGGATCTTATCATACACTAAAAGAAAATGTTACTTTGATATTCAGTCTATAAACTCTAAGTCATTTGGTCAAACAGAGTATTTTAAGAAGATACACTGTGGTCATAAAAATAAAAGATTGGTAGTACAAGAATTAGTGATGATAGGAATTTGGGGCCCAAGGCAAAATTAAACACAGGCCCCTCCTCATCAAGTGTGATTTTCTGTAACTTTTGTCTTTTGAATTGGTCTCGTTATATTTTTTATAATTATATATATATATATATATATATATATATATATATATATATATATATATACCATTTTTTTCTTGTTTAACACTGTTACACAACTGTTTCAGAGCATCTATGCTGATCAGTAACAGGCAATTGTGGCCTGTTGCCTAATGGTTAGTCTGCCACTGATTATACATCTAGGGTGCATTCACACTTGCACATCAAAATTGTGACTAAACCAAGACTAAACCTGGACTTGACCAGACCTACACAATCACCCAGGTCCACATCAGGAGTAAAATGGGCTCAATTTAAAACCAATCAACGACCAAATAAAGTGTGAATGGACCATTACCTTTTGGCTGGAATAACTGGATACTATACAGTGACAGCATGTAACATAAAACTGTCTATTGATAGATAATACAATTTGAATAATCATGAATAATTGTGTTGCATCTATCAAGATACAATAAAATAAGACGTAAGAAATAAGACCCCAGAGGAGAAGTATGTTTTGGTACCAGGGGTCACATGCGTTAACACAATACATTCAGCCCACAGCAGCAGGCCTTTAGGTGAGTATTTGCAGACATTTATGCTTGTATTTCACTGTCTTAAGTTCAGTTTTGATTGCACATTTCTCAACCTGCGTTCAGTTCTTGATTAAACGTTCTGTGCAGTTTTTATTGCACAGTTTTTATTATTACTATATGTTGAAATGCTTGCTCGGTTGGTAGAGACAGCCACCCACTAACAATAAGGCTGTCCATGTTATTTTCTATGTTGCTGTTGTGTCGCATTTCCCACCTTTTCACCTACAGTCATATGTGGAAGTAAGTAGAATGTATCTTGTAAATTGGCAATCAACGACAACCCTATATTTTCCAGTAATAACATGAAGCTCTTTATCGTGGTTGTTTGTCATATCTCGTCACTTTGCAGGCACTAAGTCCTGAAAGGCCAGATGGTTGGGGCCGATGTACATGAACCGTTAAATTTCCAAAGGTTGAGTTGGTTCCACGGGTGGTAAAGCTGCATCTGGCACCGCACTCAGGCCTGTGTGACACTGCACCGTGTCCTGATGGCATCGAAACGTCCAATCAAAACACTTATTATAGACCCAAGTGCTGAAAATATTTGCATTCCTCTTCTAAATGTGGTCGCCTGCTGTTTTCATTTTCTCTTTTCTCCACCTATTACCAGATCAGTATAATTAGACAAATTTCCTTTCGGACAAATAAAGTAATATTTAACCTTGAATTTAGGTTAGATATTAGTACATTTTAAAATAGTAGCAGGAACAGCATCAGTATCAATAATTAATTTTATACATTTGTAACATTTTTTGTTCCAATAGCGGTTGTGTAGGACTATATAACGCAGTAGAAGTTGTAGCAGCATGAGTATTTGTATTTATTTCCCTGGTTAAACTATTGCACTCACACCTGTCTGGGTTCACACTGACAGGATGAGGAACAGCTCAGATTTAAGTAGGCGACACTTTGCAGGTACACTGATGTGTTTATTGAAACCTGCCGTGTGACTTAGCGCCAATCCTGCAGTACACACATTTAATGTGTTTAATTGACACAGATGTACGCTTTTTTTTTTTAAACATTTTACACCAAAATAAATGTTTGAAAAGAGGGAGGCGTAGATGATATAGTATTAATGCATTTCAAACCTTGTTGCAAACTGTGCCTGAAAATAAAAAGTAAGCTGTTACATTTTAAATATGTAACTATAAAAATAAAACCAATCAACATATTTTGTTTTGTCTGCTGGATAAAGGTATTTTGTGTCGGGAAAAAGTAAAATAGTCAACAGTGTGATTGGATGTGATCCCAAATTTAAAATGTTTGAGTCGTTCTCCTAAGTCTTGCTCTCTTGTTTGATGCCTCGGTTTCTGCCATTAAAGGACATATTGTAAATGTTTGTATTGTTATTGTCCTTAAAACATGCCCTTATGTGTTGAGTATTTACTTTTGCATCTCATGTTTTAGAAATTAAAATAACTGTACTAAGGTGTTCCCTCATCAGGATTTGCGTTAGCACTCCATCTACTGGCAGTGGAGGGATTTACTACTGAAAAGCCTGCTCCTGACTTGCTAGTGCAGGCGCGTTGTAATGAACGCATGGATGACAGACAGACTCAGTCTGGCTATAACTGGCCCTATGAGCTCTCCGGACCTGAGGCTCAGAGAGGAGAGCACTGCCTAAACAGGATTCAGCAAATTAGCGTGAATTAAACTAAATATAACTCCAGATATATTTTTTGATGAGGGAAAAATGTTACAAAAGTGCAAAAAAGTACATTTTATATAATGTGTATCCTTTAAAACTTGAATTTGAGTGAGCTTACCTCTGCTCTATGTAGTTTAAAACATGTGTTAATAGGATTATTTAAGGCGAGACACTACAGGCAAAACTCTTTTTTTTCCAGGGTTTTTTTGTTTTTTTTTGGTCACTTTGCTCCCTCAAGATATAGATTTTCATGTGGAAACAACAAACTTGTCCAATCTGCTCCTAAAGACCAAACTTTACCATGTTGGACTGAACAAGATTTTAACAAAACGTACTGAAGGATTTTTTTAATATCTAATTCTAAAACTGATAGGTTAAAGTTTAAGTTTAAAAAAATGGTGAAATTTGAAATTTTAAAACAATTTTCAGTCCAATCTAGTTTATTCAAAAACTAAATAAGAAATCCAAAATCCCCTCTGTAAAGTTTTTTGGTTCTTTCTATTTTTCAGATTTAAATGTCCCAATTATGTGTAATTTTGGCCATTTTCACACATAAAATGCCTTATTTATTGACTTCTTGACATGAAAACGTTATATGATGAGAAACGTGTAATATATTTTTGTCTTACATTTATGAGAGTAAACAAGGGAAGTTTCAGATCTTTAAATTTAAGATTTTTTCCTATTTACCTGTAGTGTCTCACCTTAATTAAAACTGCAGAAATAGATACACATTGCGTTGCCAGGAATCTTCAAATCTTTCTAATCACCTTCATAATCATGGTGTGCGAGGTATCATGCACACGACAGCAGCTTAACAATCAAACCATTTAAAAGTTCAACTCTCCTTCCACATTTACTCCACAGTTTCAGCCTCACCCAAAAAGACACCTACTACATTCCAGGCCAAACCCGGTGCATCGTGAGTCCCTTTGCTTTACATGCGTTTTATTTAGCACCTGTATTACTGAAAGCGTCGACTGTTTGGCGGGGCCTGTGTGCGCCGCTGCCAGTGCGAGAGGAAAACAGGACTTCTCCTTGGAGAGCGGCGAGCCCTCGGCAGACACACATTGCCTGCTTGTTGTCACACACACTGGAGCTGGCCAGGACAGACCAGGCGGTACAAAGGAGAGCACTCAGCATCCACCACTAAAAAGCCCTCATAAATACTGCAGGGTGACGCTTTGTCTTCCTGAACCCGAGCCTGCTTACAAGACATCTGCGCCCTGGCATCGTGCTTCAACCCGTGCGCCGCCGCATCCGCCCTGACAGCGCCCATATATTCTGATGCATCGCTGTTAATGTTTAAATGCTTTTATGGCCGTGCCGATAAAAACAATATAATGTACTTCCCGGTGTGAGCAAGAGATGGGAGGAAAATATCGGCGGTATAAAGTGTCGAGGAGCAGGCAAAATACTGTGTGTGCTGAAGTAAGGGTAGTTTTAACAGTGGTCTCTAGAATACGCAAATAGAAATAGTTGTGGAAGTAGCAGGTTTTGATACTGATATGGCAACATCGAAGTGTGATTGTACTGTGTTTAATATTGCATATCTACTGTTCTGTATTTTATTGGTCTTTGTTTATTTTAATCAATTAATATAACTGTTGGAGGAGGAACAGCAGTAAAAAACAGCAACATTTCTAAAGTTTTGCAAGAAAAACATGGGTTCAGTGTTATTACCTTGTTACACTTCACCCCCATTATTTTGTGTTACTAAAATATGTAAACAGAAGCATAAACTATTATTTTCTCAGCAGTACAAAAGTAAAAAAAAAACAAAAAAAAAAAAATAAACTTTCTCCTCTTTCATCCTTTGTATCTGCCCTTTGTATTTTACTGAAGGTCCTTTTACTTCACTAAATTTGAATGAAAGTATTTTCTATTCAATTTCATCTGGACTTAAACGCAGAATCTTTTTTTTTTTCCTTTTTTCTTATTGTTTGAGACTTGTAAAGTTTTCTTTTTCTTTACCTTTCCTGAACACATTTAACACAGACTCTGGAGCACATAAATATGCTGGACTTCATGTTTAGCTATGCTCTCACTTGGTACTGGTCTGTGTCCTTTTTTGTTTTAAACAAAACAAATCTGAAATGTAAAATATGTATTTATTTATGTATTTACTATATATAACATCATAAATAAAATAAATAAATAACAATCAGAAATCAGAATAAGAGAAATATAATACCTTTTTCCAATAACATTCCCATTATGTGTTAGCATGCTCAATGGGAAGACATTTGACCTTGTTTAATCCCCTTCTTTTTTAATCAGCATAAATTATTACACAACAGGGAAAAAACAACAACAAATTCCTATCCAGGTTTTATATTTCCACTGTAAAAGTGCATTTTCAAAGGGGCCTCCTTAGTAGATGTATTCTGATAATTGTACTTGCCACTGTATTTGTAGCCTACTTTCATAATACAATTGACTACTTCCACCACCATCCAACAGCCATTCAATCAGAGTCAACTTAACTTACAACTAACCACCTACGACACACGTTTATGTTGAAAAAAATTGGCTGTGAACATGATTGAGCGAAACCGCACCAAACAGGCTAAAATTTCACATCACACAAGAAAGTGCAGCATTTCTGGAAAATAGTTATCTAGTTTGCACAGCTGACAGTGGAACAGCTTTGCATATACAGTATAGGGCTGTGGCAGAGATGATGGGCCACTAAGCTCTTTAAGGTCACAGCGCTTTCAAATAGCAGGTGAATCACTCGGTACACACCTCTGATTAAAAACTTTAATCTCTCCACGGGAGACATGGCTGTTGAAAAAGGTGTAATTTCTTCCAAAAATAGAGGAGGGGTGCTATACTTTTGACAGTTACATCTCGGCTTTAGGTATGTTTTTATTGCGACTTGAATCCTGACACTTGTTTACCAGCTGTGAGTTCAAAGCAGTCCGACTTACAAGAGCTGTGTATTTGGGTGAAGACCTGTAAAAGTGGAATTTGCATAAAGCTTTGATTCAGCACATGAGATGAGAGCACGGGAGAAAGCAGCAGCCGCTTTGTTGAGATTAGAGGAGTTTATTTGTCACATTAGTCAGAATTACCTGGAGTCAGCTGCAGGGAGTGGACTGGGAGAGGTGTGGGAAGGGAGGGGAAAACTGTAAAATGCAAATGAAGACAATATTGTGTAAAACTCTCAAACACAATTATGTTTTTATTTGACCTTTGCATCACAGTGAGTGTTGTGTATGCAGTGTCAAAATGCATAACTTTTATAGATTTTTTCATTACATTTCCTTGGTGTCTTTTTCGAGCTTTACAATTAAAACGTGACTGACCACTTTCAAATGTCAGAACTATTTATTTGGGCCTCAAAGCTCCTGCCATGGACTTAATCGCTGAATGGAAAAGCAAAAAAATAGATGACATAAACTTCATCAACAAATGAGAACAGCACATTCTCTCTCATAAGGAAAATGGAAAAATAATCACGTTCGGACAAGCGCATATGACTGGTTAGACTACACATTTCACTAAAACGTCGTGAACGTGATTATATTTAAGGTTTTACTGAAAATGTTGCCTATTTTTCCCCAATTTAACAATTTAGGTGACGTTTATAATGTGACAAACGTAATGTAATTCCACAACCATACTATAAACAAGGTCCAAATCCTTACATATTAAAAAATTGTTATAAATGACACAATAAACACGTAATAGTGTTCTTGTGAATGAATGTGTTGTAAGAGTGGAGGCAGGACAACGGATGGAAAAGATTTGACAAATAATAATACCCGATAAGACATTTATTTGTGGAATGATTATGTAAACTCTATGTGCCTGTTGTGAGTAAACTGTCCCCATCATTCCCCAATCTGAGTCATTATTTTATCATTTAAAACGCTTGAAATGGTTCAAAATGTTATCTGTCAGTACTAACCTTAGTTTGACAGTTATTTAAGTTTAAGTCGTATCGTTTATTTTGGGAAAAACACGTAAAATCTTTTCAATTTTTTTTAGCACTTATATAAAAACATATATAGAAAACAATCAATACCAAGCATTGTAATCATACAATAACATGTAACTGAATGATTAGCAGCGAATGTGCACAAGAGTGGAAGAAGCCATAAAGGCTTTGAGAGAAACTGCTCACAAAAAGAAAGCATGAGAGAGAGAGAGGGGAAAAAATAACATATTTCAAACACATTTCAACATGAAATATTACACTGGAATTAATTGACCTCAATATTTTCTTTGCTCTGATCTGTTTGCTCAGGTTTATTAGCAGTTTAATGTTGTCTTTTCAGAGTTTGAGCACATGAGCTTAAAATATACTTGTTTCAAGATGGAAGTAATTTATAGCATGTTAGATGTAGTTTGTCCACGTACTTGTTGCTGTAATAACAGACCAACGCAAATTTCACTCAATTTCTGACTCAAATTGAGATATCACAATCGCTTTATTTTTGATGGAATGTCACTCATTGATGGCATCACAGAGGGATTCAGTTTTTGAACTCAGCACTCCTTTTATTTTAACATTTTTCTTCACTGCAATTTGACTGATGTAAAATATACTTAACATTCACCACAGGGACTCTCCCACCAAACAAATTAATAATTAGAGAAACATGAGAACTTATCTTGTGCACTTTAATTTGGAAATGGACAAATTTGTGTTTTACTGACAAATCAGTAAATACAAATACAGCTAAGTTATTATTCATTTTCCAGACGGGTAATCAATAGGAGAATGTTCTTGATGTATTTTTCTTTTTTTTTTATTTGTTACCAAATAGTGCAACACATAGTACCAATTTAGAGAAAATTGCACATGAAAAACAAGTTTAGAAAGTTTCAAAGTCGTATGGGCACAGCTTTTTTAATCAAGACATTTCGACTCCCATCAAAAGTCCAGATAACTATTTTTTTTAACCTTAGATGATTCCTGGATGAATGAGGGATTACACCGTCTCCTTATATGACAAGTATGAATGAATAGAAAGATTACGAGCAAAATGGATATTTACGTATATATGCCTTGTGTGTCTAAATCTCATCGTGTCTTGTTCTTGTGGACCCAAGATCGTCTTGTGGGATTTATGTCACATTCTGGTCGCAAAACAGGAAAGACAGCCATGGAAAAACATATCAATCAATTTCAGCAAAAAAAAAAAGTTCCATTTAGAGATGACAATGCCAGAAAGAATGGGTTTTCTATACATTTCACTCGATTTCCACAGTTCAAATGTGTTTGTTTGTCACTTATTTCCTGTTACTGAGTTTAGAAACCATTGACACTCTTGCCTGGTACTCGTCTTCATTGGACCAAAGCTGCAGTCGTAAAGAAAGGGAAGTCGCAGCTAGACAAAACCTCCGGAAATAAAGAGAGGCGCATTCAAACTGCGCCTTATTGCCTTGTGATTCGCCTCCTCACCTGCGCCCACTGATAATAACTACCTTCTCCCGCTGAGAGCCACAGGAAAGAGGAAAGAGCTCCCCCCGCGCTCGCTTCCTTCGTCCTGGGAGGGCTGGATATTTTGGAGAGGGGAACAAGGCCGGGCCCGGTTGGACAGCTCCGCTCCTACCCTGGGCGCCGGGCTGGAAGCGTGTCTACACTGACAGCTGGAGGTCTGTTGTGATGAAGGAGGGCTGCGGAGTTAGATAAACTGCCAACTGATGTCTGCTTTAGAGGGGACCGCGATCTGTGATATGGGCACTCATGCAAACAGGGAGTGAAGTGGACCGAAAAGAGCCAAGAAATCAGGAGAGGGAATACATTTGTGAGGCTAAATGATGGTGGCGGTGCAATTCGTTTAAAATTATGTTTAAAGTTAAAGCAGTTTTTTTTTTTTAAATCTTTATCTACAAAGAGATCAAAAAGAGAGAGCTGTCTTGAGCAGTGGCTTTGTTCAGCGTCTAAAACTCCTTTCACTTTTTTATGTATTAAACGATTATGGCATGTATGGCACTGACGCTTTTTAAATATTTAAAATATTTCGTCTCATTCTTCATAATTATGTATCTTTCTGTATGTAATGTATGGATGTGTAAAACAGAAACTGGAATTATCCTTGTGATTAATAAAGTATGTATCCACTGGAGGTGTGCCAGAATATCAAAATATTGATTTATTGTGATCCTAAAATTGGTGATACAGTGTAGATATTGTGGGCTACTGTATAGATATATTATAGATTATTTTTGGTTTAATTTACCAAATTGTTTTATGACAGGACTACAATTGTGTTGCTTGTTTAGAGAAATGAAACTTGTTTGTGCAAAACATTTGACATATTCAATGTTTTAGATATTAAACTTAAAATTTAATTCTAAATTTGTGCATGTTGTGGTTTAACAAAGAACAAACATTGTTAAAATGTATGTGGTTCTTTAAATAATACTGATATACTGTAGAATATCATGAGAAAAATATTGAATATTGCAAGACTGTGATATTGTCATAGTGAGGAGTGAATCTATTTTTTCAATATAAAAAACAAATTCAGTGGTTTTCAAAAGCAGGGGTATTTTTTTTTTTTTTTTTTTTGTAAATTAATCATTTTGAGAGCATATTGTAAAAGCAGAACTCTGCATTGTTTTCAATTGCTAATAAAGTATATTATTTCTTGTCAATCAGGAAGTAAGAGCCGAAAGCAGCGCTCAGATTGGCTGCCCCATCAGTTTGACTTTGCTGTCTGAAAAAGTTGTTCTAAAGCCATGCATTTGCTTGAAAATGAAGCTAATTCAAAGGGTTTGTCAGAGCTAAGGACGAGTTTTTAATACCTACTTCATTCTTTTGTCATTTGAAAATCAGAGAGCTTTAATATTTATTACAATCTGTTCTTGCTTAAATCTTAGCACATCGGAAATATCCAGTTAAACCATTACAAAGCCATACTAGCAATTACTAGCAATACAATACGGTGTAGGTTAATGAATAAACACATTTCTTTTTAATTGCGCACAGTGGTCCAACATTCGGTACAGAGTTCACCAGATCACTGCGACCGTGCATCTCAGTTCTTCCCGTAGAGGTCACCGTGACATAAATGCAGTTAATTAGGAATGATACAATGAACCAGTCGTATTTACAATCCCAATTTGTCTCCAAACAGCTGCTGCAACACTTGACATGAGATGACATTCTGAGTGGGTCAAAGCTGGTCTCACAGTGGTGTATTTTGGTCCCGGCTTTTCAGCGCATGTCTCTGGATCTTTCTGCTGCTGGTGTCTGCTGCCTGGAGTATGCGAGATTTCTGACAAGCGCTCAAAAAGTCGCCCAAACTGCCACCGTCCCGCTTGTTATGTGTCCATCTGGACCCCTTTGGAGTGTCCAGGCCCCTTCACGTGATCTCCGTCCTTCAGATTAAAAGTGGCTATGGATTTCATGGTACAGCTGAGTCAAGCCAGACATTTCAATAATTCTAATAATGATGAAAAATACAATAACTTATAATACTTAAGCTTTTTGTGAGGGTAAGTGTGGTTATAGTCAAGTCTAACCCTAACTCTAATGTGAAAACTGCTGTTGAACATTTTAAGAGTAAGGATAAGAAGTCGAGTATCAGGAGCTAATTTATGATAGATATGACAGCAATATTTAGTGGCAGAGGAGCTGATGATTCTGCCTTACATCAAGAAATCTGGGGTTCTTGGAATGATACCAGATTTATTGAAAAAAGGTGAAACTGAAATTGAGTATTCTGAATATACAAAATGTTCTTTATTGACAACTTCAAGAATATTTCAAAGGATATTTTTTGGCATGGGTATAATTAAAACATGAAAACATAATGGTAATAATTGGCACAGTATTTGTAAACAGACTTGTACATACCCGATCAAAACTTTAAGACCAGTTGAATAAATGACAAAACTCATATTTTCATGGTTGGATCTTACCAAGATTCGAAGTAAAGCTTCAATTTAACAAGAAATGTGAGTGAGACAAAAAAAAAAGTTTGAGTAAACATTTTATTGAAAACAACAATTAAACCAAAATAGGCTGTTCTGCAGCTGATCAAAAGTTTAGGACCACACCACAAAAAAACAACCCAAAATGCCCTCAAAATTCATTCTATACAACGTCTGCACTGAGCCAGTGGCCATTTGACGCCTCTGCACCACCTGGAGCTCCACTGTTCCACATCTCAGGTGGATTTGCTTGTCATGTCAGTAACGTTGGAAACCAGCAGGACCATCAAGGTTCTTCCACCTTTCAATGTCCCATGTTTGGTGCTCTCTTGCAAAGTCCAAGCTGCAGTTCTGTGGTGTTCAAGGAGACGAGGCCTTTGAAGAAGTTTCTTGTTTTTGAAGCCCTTCAGTGGCAGATGTCGTCTGATGGTTAATGGGCTTCAGTTGGCACCAGTAACAGACTTCATTTAGGTCAAGGATCATCCGGTGTCTTGACGAACAGCCAATCAGATCCTCCGGCTCAGTGCAGGGTGTTTTTGTCTCTTCCACTTAACTTTTTTGTTCCATAACCCTCAAAGTCTTTTAAGAATTTTAAAATGACTGTCCTTCTGCGTCATCTCTGCAGCGATGGTGTGCTGCAAGAGGCCCTGCTTATGCAGCTCAACAACCCACAGAACTTTTTTTTTTCCTTTGCCCTCATAACGTCATGACAGTGTGAATACCAGACAGAAATGACACAAGACACATTTCTGCACAGATTTGCGCTTTTAAAGGCATGTATTCCTAAACTTTTGATCAGCTGCAGAACAGACTATTTCAGTTTAATTGTTGTTTTCAATAAAATGTTTACTCAAATGTTTTTCTGTTTTACTGTGGAAATTGAGAAATAAAAGACGAGAGGCACGCTTCAGTCCTTTCTTTATTTCTTTTCCAACAGAATAATCTAACTCATTTTACTACATCCGTGAGTAACACATCAACTTCCCTCTTCAGACCCTTCACAATAAAACATGTTTTGTGTGTGAGAACTAAACCATGCCGTATACGCCACACAGGTCCCCCCCGAACACACAAAAGAACACAACAAGAAAATCAACGGTAACGTTTTGGAACCGTAATAGTTCTACCCTTATGACTGCGCCTGACAGCCACAGGGGGCGGAACAGGCACCCTAACATCGGCCATCACTGAACCAGGAGGGCGTCCCCGGCGGGCAGGAAGAGCCAGCTGCACACCATCCTCGCTGAGCACATGGGCCGCTTTCAAACGATCCACAGAAACCAGCTCTTTACATTGCCCTCTCTCCACCAGGAAGGCCTTAGGCCCGTGCTCGAGAACGCGAAAGGGGCCATCGTAGGGTGGCTGTAGCGGTGAACGATGCGCGTCATGGCGGATAAAAACATACCGGGCCGACATAAGGTCGTGTGGAACATAAGACCGAGGGATACAATGGTGTGCAGGGACAGGAACAAAAACTCTAGCCCCCCCCCAGACAAACTGCCCGGCCTACCCCCGAAGTACCAGGCAGAAACTCCCCCGGCACCCTCAAAGTCTGTCCAAGGACCAACTCCGCAGAAGAATAATGGAGGTCTTCCTTGGGGGCGGAACGCAGGCCCAATAAAACCCAAGGCAGCCTGTCCACCCAACCACTGTCGACAAGAGAGGCACGGAGAGCAGCTTTCATAGTGCGGTGGAAACGTTCACATAGGCCATTAGCTTGTGGGTTATATGCAGTGGTACGGTGGAGCTTAACCCCCAAACTTTCAGCCACAGCATTCCACAGTTCAGACGTAAATTGCGGGCCCCGATCAGAAGTCATGTCCAAAGGAACCCCAAACCTCGAGACCCAGGAAAAAATGAATGCTCGAGCCACGTCAGCCGAAGTGGTAGACGACAGAGGGACTGCTTCTGGCCAACGTGTGGTCCGGTCCACCATAGTTAGTAAATGCGTAAAACCCCTAGAAGGAGGGAAAGGACCAACCAAATCAACATGAACATGCTCAAACCGCCTCTCAGGAATTGAGAAAGGTGCCAGGGGAGATTTGGTGTGGCGCTGCACCTTAGCACGCTGGCATGCAACACACGTAGTGGCCCAAGTCTTGACATCTTTACGGAGGCCAGGCCACACAAATTTTGCACCCACCAGTTTCACTGAGGCCTTAACCCCGGGGTGAGACAATGAATGAACAGCATCAAAAATCCGTTGGCGCCAGCTGACAGGAACCAATGGGCGCGGTTTGCCCGTCGAGACATCGCAGAGGAGGGTTGCACCACAGTCGTGAAAGGTGACCTCTTCCAAACGCAAACTAGACTCTGCTGTACGCCATGCCTCAATGTCTGTGTCAGAAAGCTGGTCTGCAGCCATGGCGGCATAATCCACTCCCAAATGCACTGCACCAACATGAGCCCGAGAGAGACAATCCGCCACAAAGTTATGCTTTCCAGCCAGGTGCTGGATGTTCGTAGTAAACTCAGAAATGGCGGAAAGATGGCGCTGTTGTCGCCCCGACCACGGTTCAGCAACTTTGGCCATGGCAAACGTCAGAGGCTTGTGGTCAACAAATGCAGTAAACCCCCGACCTTCCAAGAGAAACCTAAAATGGCGGGTTGCCAAAAACAGCGCCAGGAGTTCCCTGTCAAATGTGCTGTACTTTTTCTCGCAGTCACGCAGTTTTTTACTGAAAAAGGCCAGGGGTTGCCAGGCACCATTAACCCACTGTTCGCAAACTGCACCCACTGCAAAGTCTGATGCGTCAGTAGTCAGGGCGAGGGGGGCTGCTGGATCGGGATGCGCTAACAAGGTGGCGGTAGCAAGTGCAGTCTTAGCACCTTCAAAAGCTCGCAGTCTTTCTGGGTTCCACTCTATCTCCTGGTTACCTTTCTTGCCTCGGAGTGCTTCATACAAAGGGTGCATAATGTGGGCAGCCCGAGGAATAAAGCGGTTATAAAAGTTCACCATGCCCAAAAACTCCTGCAATGGTTTTACTGAGCGGGGGCGAGGGAAAACTGAAATTGCCTCAGCCTTAGCAGGAAGTGGAACTGCACCCTGTGACATGACGCGGTGGCCCAGAAAGTCAATCTCTGATAGTCCAAACTGACATTTGGCTGGGTTCACGATCAATCCGTGTTCACTGAGACGCTGAAACAGCAGGCGGAGATGCAACAGGTGCTCTTCTGCTGTAGTACTGGCCACGAGAATGTCATCCAGATAAACGAACAGAAAAGGCATGTCCCGTAACACCGAGTCCATAAGCCGTTGAAAGGTCTGCGCAGCCCCCTTCAGCCCAAACGGCATCCTCAGAAACTCAAAAAGTCCAAAAGGCGTTATCACCGCGGTCTTAGGCACATCTTGTGGATGAACCGGGACCTGGTGGTAGCCTCTCACCAGATCAACTTTTGAGAAAACGGCTGCACCCGTCAAATGTACAGAAAAATCCTGAATGTGGGGGACTGGATACCTGTCATTAGTGGTGGCATTGTTGAGGCGACGGAAATCCCCACATGGGCGCCACCCTCCGTCAGACTTCGGGACCATGTGCAGGGGAGAAGCCCAAGGACTGTTAGAACGACGCACAATGCCAAGCCGCTCCATATTCGCAAACTCTTCTTTGGCAATCAGGAGCTTAGCGGCATCTAAACGGCGCGCCCGAGCAAAAACTGGCGGGCCTACTGTGGTAATATAATGCTCTACCCCATGTTTAGCCACCACAGCAGAAAATGTAGGAACTGTAAGGGCGGGAAACTCTGCCAAAAGGCGCTGGTACTTATCCCCCGTAGCTAGCATGTTAGCAAGGAGCGGTCCCGTCCCCCCCGGGGTACATGGGTATGAAACAAAAGATAAAGCATCAATCAAACACCTATTAGCTACATCCACCAAGAGCCCATAAGCACACAAAAAATCCGCACCCAGAATAGGGACAGTAACAGTAGCCACTACAAAGTCCCAGCTAAACACACGTCCATGAAAACATACAGTAATGAACCTTGTGCCGAAGGTGCGGATGGGAGTGCCGTTGGCAGCGTCCAATGAAGGTCCTTGTCCAGGTCCCAAAGTGTCAACCGAAGAGGCGGGAATTATGCTGCGCTGAGCCCCTGAATCAACGAGGAAACGCCGTCCTGACATGTTGTCCTCAACAAAAAGCAGCTTGTCTGATCCGCCGGTGCATGCAGCTGCTATTGTGCGCCGGCTCTCTCGTTTCCCTGGTGCTGAAACGAACACGGTGGGATACAACGCCGTGCCTTCACTCCAAAACGACGATGATAGAAACACAGTAGACGCTCCTTCTTCTGGCGCTCCGTGACAGCCGCCACGTCCACCGCACCCGGATCTGTTCTGCACGGGTCCGCTGACTCACCCGGCAGCAGGGCGTGCACGGCGGAGTACTGCCGGGACGCCAGCCAGAGCTTATCCGCCTCTTCAGCCAAACCCCGGTAATCATGTTTGCTCACCAGCTCCGAAGAGGCCAGGGCGGTGCGCACAGGTGGCGGAAGCTGGCGCAGGAACAGGTGGGTAAACAGAAAAGAAGCATCCCCTGAACCGAGCAGGGCCAACATATTCTCCATCAATTCTGAAGGCTTACTGTCACCTAATCCCGACAAGGAGAGCAGACGGTCGGCCCGCTCCATGTCAGATAGCTGGTACAGCTGTAGTAACTGTGTCTTAAGCGCGCCATACTTGTTATCTTGCGGTGGGGCACGGAGCAAACCCATCAGTCTGCGCGTGGTAGCAGAATCCAAAGCCGAAACAACGTGAAAATATTTTGTGTCGTCAGTGGTGATGCCTCGGAGTTGAAATTGCGCCTCGACATGATGGAACCATGGCTCCGGATCGTGTTGCCAAAAGTCCGGGAGTTTTACAGTAGCTGCAAAAATAGCAGTCGCAGCCGGGAGAGCGGCGGGGGAAGAGCTCTCAACTGACATTTTCACAAACGTCGGGGTCACCAATGTGGAAATTGAGAAATAAAAGACGAGAGGCACGCTTCAGTCCTTTCTTTATTTCTTTTCCAACAGAATAATCTAACTCATTTTACTACATCCGTGAGTAACACATCAACTTCCCTCTTCAGACCCTTCACAATAAAACATGTTTTGTGTGTGAGAACTAAACCATGCCGTATACGCCACATTACTCCCATTTCTCGTTGCATATTGAAGCTCTACTTGGAACCTTGTTGAGATCCATGCAAAATGTGACTTTTTCCATTTATTCAGCTGATCTTAAATTTTTATTGGGACTGTACTTACCAAACAATCAACAGCATATGATACAGAGGTGCTCAACAAAGTGTTAGCAAGATTTCTCCATCTTTCTGTGGGTTAACTTTGGTTGATTTCGATTATTTTGTTTGTATGCGTTTTGTGCACAGTAAAGAAAATTGGTGTAATTTTAATATGTATCCTTTCCTCTTTCCTCCAAAATATGCAATAAGTAGGCTTCTTTCAAATTCACAACTCTTGACTGCAATGTAGAACCATACAGTTATGCAGCTGTGCAAAAACTTGTGCTTATGATGGGCCAGCTCCAATTCTATTCTATCTATTGATGTATTTTTCAGCAAATACCTTTCCTGCTTATTTTTCTCCACCACTTTTTTGAGAATTGTGTCCAAGTGTTAAGCTTTCTCGGCACTGCTGGCTCCATCTTGGCGCAGATTGCGGGGGTCCAGTGCAGAAATTATAAATGTTTCCATTTCTGAAGTGGATGTTGTATTGTTTTATACACGGAGGGACACTGGGGGCAAAACAAAATCTTTAAATCTGTCGTCAGTCCAAATCGAGTTTCCCTTAGCGCCGTTAAAGTCCAATTTTCCTCCGGCCGGTGCTCACTGCTGTGCCAGTCATCACTTCAGAATTCTTACAGACAAAACCTTTTCCTCCACTCGGCTTTTGTTTACCCCTCTTTTCATCAGGTCAATTGGGTAGCTGGGCTCCGCTGGGATAGTTTCATAAGAGCCCCCGTCTTTAGCTGAATGTTCTATTTGTTTGCTGTGCGCCCGGACCTCCACCTGCTGCTGCTGTTGATGTGTACAGCGATGGTCTGACACGACTCACAGCCAACAAGGGTGAGGAGGAAGTTGGACATCAAAACTTCCTCAGAAACTACTTGAGGTTTTCTCTGCGACTGATAAAAAACAGCTTTCCACTCCTGCTTCTTTGGCCAGTGGTTCTCAACTGGTCTATTGTGCGACCCAGTGATAAATGTGGACGTCATGCTGCAATCCAGTTCAGTTTTTGACGAGTCTCTTCTGTCTTCAAAGTGTTGATGTGACATGGGAGGGATTGTAGGCAAGTTAGAGCTGTCATGGAGACGCAACATTTTGTTTTGCTTTGTTACAATGACGGCACTGCATGTGGTTAAGAATGTGATTACTGTACCACACATTTGAACCATGGAAATAGAGTCAAATGTGTAGAAAACCCACCCATTTCTGTGTACACATCCTATCCTTCTGCATTGTCATCTCCTGTATGAATTTGTGTGAAAGTGAACTGAATGATATGATCTGATATGCCTTCTTCAATGTGGTGGTCACAAACTTTCACTAATTGTGCTCCAGTTAATTAAAAAGTATTTACGTTGTCATGTAGCTGCTTAAAATGGTTTCAGTTTAACCAGAAAACCAGTTTAACCTTAAAAAAAAAAAAGGGTAAAGACTGTAATTGAATTGAATTGCCCAAACATGGCCCATAGTGTAATGCATTCAGGACTACTTTCCATCTTAGATTTTTCCTCTATTTATCAACAAGAGAAATGGTTTGGACACAGCTCATGTATTAAAAGTAATTAAAGAAGCAACATTAGCAAAAATACAAGAAAAACTAAGAACAATTAAAGCCGCGAAGCGGCGATGATGGCCCTCGCCCCGCATGCGACCGCCTTCCCACGCGGCCTCGGACGGTCCAAAACCGCCCCGGTGCACCGTCCTCCTCCTCTGAGCGTCACTCGGGCCCCCGTGACCCCTCCCCCCACTCACGCCGGGTGGCGTCCCTATAGAAGTGCATTGGCGGGCGCTGCTCTCCAGAAGTGACGAAACCGCTCAAAACACAGCTTCGATGTAATTGACTTTTTCGATCGGAATGCTCTAAATAATGCGTCTGCCGAGTTTCACTGACTTTGCTGGAAATAATTTTGGCCTCTCCATAGACTTATGACATGTCTCATAGGAAATTAATGGGGAAAATGAGTGGCCCCCCAGGCCAAACGATCCAAAATAGGACATTGATGTAATTGACTTATTTGCAGCTTTTGACACTTAAAATCAGATTCCAAGATTTCGTGGAAATCCGATAATTTTGGTACTTTTACATGACCAGCAAGGGGCGCTATAGTGAAAAGTGCTCACGTGCTCCTGAGTCTGTTCTGTTTAATATTTGATTCCACATCTGTGACTACACTTTGTGCTCTGTATGGCAATGCCTGTGGCTTGGAGAATAAGTTTAAGATACAGGAAGTGAAGGCGAATTCTGACAGGAAGTCATGACTAAACCGAATGAGACAGGCCAAAAATGTGGTTTATTATAAAATTTCAATGTGTCCTGATCAGGAGCGTGTATGTAAGACTGATCTTAGCCCAAAAACCTAGGACCCTTTTGCAATGAAAAAAAAAAAAAAACTTAAAGTGGCGTCTAACATTAAAATCAATATGGCCGCCTTGCCGTTTGTCTGATCACGGCGCACAAATAATGTTTTAGGGTCGTCTTTATGTGTACTATCACCGTGCCAAATTTCATAGGCCTCCTCCAAACTAAATGCATCTCCCTTTCCATAGGCCTGACCCAACAGGTGGCGCTGTAGAGGCTGTATTTGACTTGCATGTAAAATGGTGTTATGGGACATTCCTGTTCCTTGAAAGGAGTCACTGTATTGAGTTTGGTGGCTGTTACTCACTGTTTAGTGGCTTTTTGCTCCATCTTTGAGTGATGAGTCAGGCTCCCATAGAGAATGAATAGGACCTCAGCAGGGCCCTAGAGGCAAAAGTGTGAAGAATAGGCCATGGGTCTCATTGACTTTTTTGCATCTTATACAGTGATACCTCGTTTATCGCGGGAGTTGCGTTCCAAAAATAACACGCGAAAAGTGAAATCCGTGAAGTAGTCACAGCTTTATTTTTTATTATTTTACAGTGCAATACTGAACTATGGAATGAAACCAAAAATCAAAACCTGTTTTAAAGCCCAAACTTTGTTTAAAACAATAATTTTAATATAGTAATACAAGGTTGGAAACATTGTCACTCGCGTATTTCACAGTCTGTGCCTCTTCATCCTGACTCCGCTCCGCTGTAGCGTCCGTTTCTACTGAAGACGCACGACTCTTTCTTTAGTTGTTGGCGCTCTTTCTTTTTCTGAGCAAGAAGATTTTTATAAACGGATATGCCACCTTCGATTATATTTGAGAACTGCAATGAACGACTCGTCAAAGGGTCCCGTTCTTGTGCGTGCGCTGAAGTTCAGCGGATGCACTGTAAAAATATCCGCACTGTAAAAATATCCGCACTGTAAAAATATCAGTGAAGCAGCGAAGCCGTGAAAGATGAAGCGCGATATAGCGAGGGATCACTGTATAGCAAAAAATCATGTCCCAAAATTTGGTGTCAATTGGACAATCTGGACACTTTTAAGTGAACTGTAGGGGGCGCTATAGTTATTAGTGGTCCTGTGCTCCCTGGTTTATTTTGTGTAATATTCAATTCTCCATCATTGATGGCAATTTGGGCTCTGTAGGCACAGTCCAAGTGCCTCTGAGGGATAAGCACAAAAACAGGAAATGATGGCGATATTTGACAGGAAGTCACACGCAAACCCTAAGAGATATCTCCAAAAATTGGTTTTTTATTGAATTTCACTGCGTCCTGATCAGGAACGTGTATGTTAGACTGATGTGGGCCCAAAAACCTAGGACCCTTTTGCAATGGAAAAAAAAAACGTAAAGTGGCGTCTAAAATTAAAATCAAAACGGCCGCCTTGTCGTTTGTCTAAGCACTGCGCACCAATTATGTTTTAGGGTCGCCTTTATGTGTACTATCACCGTGCCAAATTTCATAGGCCTCCTCCAAACTAAATGCATCTCCCTTTCCATAGGCCTGACACAACAGGTGGCGCTGTAGAGGCTGTATTTGACTTGCATGTAAAATGGTGTTATGGGGCATTGATTTTCCTTAACAGGAGTCACTGTATTAAGTTTTGGTGGCTATTCCTCACTGCTTAGTGGGTTTTTGCTGCATCTTTGTGTGATGAGAGCCAGACCCCCATAGAGAATGAATAGGAGCTCTGGAGGGCCCTAGAGGCAAAAGTGTGAAAAATAGGCCATGGGTCTCATTGACTTTTTTGCATCTTATATAGCAAAGAATCATGTCCCAAAATTTTGTGTCAATTGGACAATCTGGACACTTTTAAGTGAACTGTAGGGGGCGCTATAGTTATTAGTGGTCCTGTGCTCCCTGGTCTATTTTGTGTAATATTCAATTTTCCATCATTGGTGGCAATTTGGGCTCTGTAGGCACAGTCCAAGTGCCTCTGAGGGATAAGCACAAAAACAGGAAATAATGGCGATATTTGACAGGAAGTCACGCGCAAACCCTAAGAGATATCTCCAAAAATTGGTTTTTTATTGAATTTCAATGCATCCTGATCAGGAACGTGTATGTTAGACTGATCTAGGCCCAAAAACTTAGGACCCTTTTGCAATGGAAAAAAAAAAACGTAAAGTGGCATCTAAAATTAAAATCAATATGGCCGCCTTGTCGTTTGTCTTAGCACTGCGCACCAATTATGTTTTAGGGTCGTCTTTATGTGTACTATCACTGTGGCAAATTTCATAGGCCTCCTCCAAAATAAATGCATCTCCCTTTCCATAGGCCTGACCCAACAGGTGGCGCTGTAGAGGCTGTATTTGAGTTTCATGAAAAATACAGTTATGACCCATTAATGTCCCTTAAAAGGAGTCACTGTATTGAGTTTGGTGGCTGTCCTGCAGGTTTTAGTTGTTTTTCATTGCAGCTTTGTGTGAAGAGAGTCAGAGTCCCATAGACAATGAATGGGAGCTCTGGAGGGCTCTAGAGGCAAAAATGTGAAAAATAGGCCATGGGTCTCGTTGGCTTTTCTGATCAGGAGGCCGTCTAGGAATTGTGTGCAAATTTTCACTAATAAAAGTCAAAGTAATGTTTTTTCTCCCCATTGTAATTTAGTGCACTCCTACAGGTGGCGCCGTAGGGTTGATTGTTATTGTGCGCACATTAATGGATTCAGCAGCTTTACGTAGACGAGTGTTTCAAATTTCATGTCGATCGGAGAATGCATGTGCGTGCAGGAGCTATTCAAATGATTTTGAGAGCACTCTTTGTGCCCCTGGTGGTCAACGGTGATAAATGCACCATATCACTAATTCAGTTTTTTTCATGGCGCCCTGCACTGGACATATTCCCCAAGTTTCATCCAAATCGGACAATGTTGATGTTTGACTTAATAGGTAGGGGGCGCTAGCGAGTACTTTTTATTTATTTTTATTAATGCATTACATTCAGACCATAATTACGCACTCGTGACTGAAATTACAGCTCTGTCAGTCCAAGCGTGTAGCCGTGACATGCGATCGGAAAAACAGGAAACGAAGGCGTTCTTCGATGGCGAGCCACGGCGAGACCATTTGAGATATCCGAAAAAAAGTGGATAACTATTGAATTTCAATCCGTGTAGATCGTCTACGTATATGCCAGACCCATGTCGGGCCAAAACTGTAGGACTCATCGGAGCTCAAAAAAAAAAAGTCAAACTGGCGTGGCGACTTCGGTCCAATATGGCCGCCGTGCGCTTGGCCCGAGGGCCGCGCTCCAATGTCATGTTTTGCTCGGTTCACTGTTCTCTATCACTGTTCCGAGTTTCGCGCGCTCCAATGTCATGTTTTGCTCGGTTCACTGTTCTCTATCACTGTTCCGAGTTTCGTGCGCGTCGGGCAAAATTTGCTCGTCCCATTTCCCATAGGGGTCCGATTCGGGCCGGTGCTGCTCGTTCGGTTCGGGTCGGACGCTCTCGAGACGCACGAAATACGAAATTTTTTTCCGGGCCGATCGCGACTATACCCCCATTGAAGACTTTTCGTGCATGTTTACTGGGTCAAAAAGGGCCGCGAAGAGTATGAAAACGACAAAAATAAGAATAAGCAAGAAACGGACGAAACACAATGTCCCTCGCCAGTTTACTGGCTCGGGCCAATTAAAGCCGCAAAGCGGCGATGATGGCCCTCGCCCCGCACGCGACCGCCTTCCCACGCAGCCTCGACCGGTCCCAAACCGCCCCGGGGCGCCGTCCTCCTCCTCTGAGCGTCACTCAGGCCTCCGTGATCCCCCCTCCCCCCACTCACACCGGGTGGCGTCCCTATAGAAGTGCATTGGCGGGCACTGCTCTCCAGAAGTGGCAAAACCGCTCAAAACCTGACTTCGATGTAATTTACTTTTTCGATCGGAATGCTCGAAATAATGCGTCTGCCGAGTTTCACTGACTTTGCTGGAAATAATTTTGGCCTCTCCATAGACTTATGACATGTCTCATAGGAAATGCATGGGGAATATGTGTGCCCCCCCCCCAGGCCAAACGAGCCAAAATAGGACATCGATGTAATTGACTTATTTGCAGCCTTTGACACTCAAAATCAGATTCCAAGATTTCGTGGAAATCCGATTATTTTGGTACTTTTATATGACCAGCAGGGGGCGCTATAGTGAAAATTGCTCATGTGCTCCTGAGTCTGTTCTGTTTAATATTTGATTTGGCATCTGTGGTTACAGTTTGTGCTCTGTACGGCAATGCCTGTGGCTTGGAGAATAAGTTTAAGATACAGGAAATGAAGGCGAATTCTGACAAGAAGTCATGACTAAACCGAATGAGACAGGCCAAAAATGTGGTTTATTATAAAATTTCAATGCGTCCTGATCAGGAGCGTGTATGTAAGACTGATCTTAGCCCAAAAACCTAGGACCCTTTTGCAATGGAAAAAAAAAAACTTAAAGTGGCGTCTAAAATTAAAATCAATATGGCCGCCTTGCCGTTTGTCTGATCACGGTGCACAAATAATGTTTTAGGGTGGTCTTTATGTGTACTATCACCGTGCCAAATTTCATAGGCCTCCTCCAAACTAACTAACTTTCCATAGGCCTGACACAACAGGTGGCGCTGTAGAGGCTGTATTTGACTTGCATGAAAAATATGGTTATGAACCATTAATGTCTCTTATGTGTAGACATTGTATTACGTTTGGTGGCTGTTACTCACTGCTTAGTGGGTCTTTGCTGCCTCTTAGTGTGAAGACAGTCTGACTCCCATAGAGAATGCATGGGAGCTCTGGAGGGCTCTAGAGGCAAAAGAGTGAAAAATAGGCCATGGGTCCCATTGACTTTTTTGCATCTTATATAGCAAAGAATCATGTCCCAAAATTTGGTGTCAATCGGATAATCTGGACACTTTTAAGTGAACTGTAGGGGGCGCTATAGTTATTAGTTGTCCTGTGCTCCCTGGTCTATTTTGTGTAATATTCAATTCTCCATCATTGGTGGCAATTTGGGCTCTGTAGGCACAGTCCAAGTGCCTCTGAGGGATAAGCACAAAAACAGGAAATGATGGCGATATTTGACAGGAAGTCACGCGCAAACCCTAAGAGATATCTCCAAAAATTGGTTTTTTATTGAATTTCAATGCATCCTGATCAGGAACGTGTATGTTAGACTGATCTAGGCCCAAAAACTTAGGACCCTTTTGCAATGGAAAAAAAAAACGTAAAGTGGCATCTAAAATTAAAATCAATATGGCCGCCTTGTCGTTTGTCTGATCACTGTGCACCAATTATGTTTTAGGGTCGTCTTTATGTGTACTATCACTGTGGTAAATTTCATAGGCCTCCTCCAAACTAAATGCATCTCCCTTTCCATAGGCCTCACCCAACAGGTGGCGCTGTAGACGCTGTATTTGAGCTGCATGTAAAATGGTGCTATGGGACATTCATGTTCCTTAAAAGGAGTCACTGTATTAAGTTTGGTGGCTGTTACTAACTGTTTAGTGGGTTTTTGCTGCATCTTTGTGTGAAGACAGTCAGACTGCCATAGAGAATGCATGGGAGCTCTGGAGGGCCCTAGAGGCAAAAGAGTGAAAAATAGGCCATGGGTCTCATTGGCTTTTCTGATCAGGAGGCCGTCTAGGAATGGTGTGCAAATTTTCACTAATAAAAGTCAAAGTAATTGTTTTTCTCCCCATTGTAATTTAGTGCGCTCCAACAGATGGCGCCGTAGGGTTGATTGTTATTGTGCGCACATAAATGGATTCAGCTGCTTGACGTTTACGTGTGTTTCAAATTTCATGTCGATCGGAGAATGCGTGTGCGTGCAGGAGCTATTTAAACAATTTCGTGATTACTCTTTGCGCCCCTGGTGGCCAACGGTGATAAATGCACCATATCACTAATTCAGTTTTTTTCATGGCGCCCTACACTGGACATATTCCCAAGTTTGGTCAAAATCGGACAATGTTGACTTTTCACTTAATAGGTAGGGGGCGCTAGCGAGTACTTTTTATTTATTTTTATTAATGCATTATATTCAGATCATAATTACGCACTCGTGACTGAAATTACAGCTCTCTCAGTCCAAGCGTGTAGCCGTGACATGTGATCAGAAAAACAGGAAACGAAGGCGTTACGAAGAGATATCTGAAAAAAAGCGGATAACTATTGAATTTCAATCCGTGTAGATCGACTACGTGTATGCCAGACCCATGTCGGGCCAAAACCCTAGGACTCATCGGAGCTCAAAAAAAAAAAGTCAAACTGGCGTGGGGTCTTCGGTGCAATATGGCAGGCGTGCGCTTTGGTCCGAGGGCCGCGCTCCAATGTCATGTTTTGCTCGGTTCACTGTTCTCTATCACTGCTCCGAGTTTCGTGCGCGTCGGGCAAAATTTGCTCGTCCCATTTCCCATAGGGGTCCGATTCGGGCCGGTGCTGCTCGTTCGGTTCGGTTTGGACGCTCTCGAGACGCACGAAATACGAAAATTTTTTCCGGGCCGATCGCGACTATACCCCCATTGAAGACTTTTCGTGCATGTTTACTGGGTCAAAAAGGGCCGCGAAGAGTATGAAAACGACAAAAATAAGAATAAGCAAGAAACGGACGAAACACAATGTCCCTCGCCAGTTTACTGGCTCGGGCCAAATATACTAATATCTGACCTATAAGCACATCTGTTTAGCTGTTGCATCTTGCTGTCAGATATAGAATTCATGGTCAACTATGCAATACATGCACAACAGTGTGTTTCGTCTCAAGAGATTGTAGAGTGACAAAGGAGGTTCTTAAGTGGACCAACATCAGTACGTTATCATTGTGTGGAGTCTGAATGTTCTTCTCTTCATGGTCCAGTGGGTTTTCTAAGAGTCTGACTTCGAAGTGCTCGGTCTGTGAATTGCAAACCTTTCATATGATCATCAGCAAATGCAGAAGCAGGACTCTGTTGTTTGAAATGTTGCCATTATTTAATAACGCACACATACAGTTAGTCTGCTTGTTTGGTTCATGTTCTTGTCTTTTTTTAATAGTATGTAAGTGTTTGATTTTGTAACGTTCTGTTGGTTCACAATTACAACTGCATTTGTGATTTGGGGATGTAAGATTATTTGTTCCATCAGATGTTGAAGTTTAAATGCAGGTGTTTTTTGTCACTGAATTTTGTAGTATGCATTTTCATTGTGATTTTCTCAGAATCTTTCAGAGTGTAACATTTTGAATTAATTTTAATTATTTTACACTGTTGAGGTTTAGGGCTCGAAAGTCTATACATTAACAAAAATATAATTTTAAAAGATTTTTTTAGCTTCTATAATGTTCTCTTACCGTCTCCCAAAACTACAAGCCAACAAAAGCAAAAACTGAAAAATAGAAACAAAGAAAGCATTTTACCTTTGAATACCACTATATTTTCAACCCTCCACAAATATTTTCTGGGCCCCTCTTCAGCAATTGGGAACGACTGCGTGGAGAGCCCCCCTTGCCTGACTCCACTTTCCTCAAGCCCCTCATCTGAAAACTATGAGAGCACCGCAGGGCTCCACATTTAGCTGTCAGTCAAAGCTCAAGCCTCCACTCCACGGGTGAGAACGGGCCTATAACCTCTATTCTCATGCAGGTATTGGTGGGACGACATTGCGCCCCATCAATCCCTGCGCCATCAGCCTGACAGAGCATAATAACACAAATCGCTTCGACTTTCAAATGCAAAATGAAGCGAAATCTGAAGTCGGCTCACACACGCAGCCCTTAGCACATGATGCAAAAAATATGAACTTGACTGGGCTTGAATTATGTGGATTTATTCTTTCTGCTTTTAGTTAGATTTTACAAATGTGTTGGCAAATTTCAACTAAGATGGGAGTTCTTTGCTGGACACAGATTCAATTTGAAGGCAAAGACTCATTGAAATGTTCCCTGTTCTAACAATGATATCTAATAAAGGCAGGGGTGGATTCTCAGTGACATTTAATTGAGCAGTGTTTAATAAATAATTGCACGTCTCTAAGTAGTTTTCAGACACCATACTTTGACTTGAGTAATAAACCGTATTTGTGTAACAGTGCTTTTACTTGAGTAAAGGTTTAGTTACTCTTTGTCTACGAGTGCCAAAAGCTTTACATAAACTATAAGAAAGGGGACATATTATGCAGAATTGACTTTGATGAGCTTTTGTTTCCTCATCATTAACTTAACTTCCAATGACAAAAAAGAAACAAAAAAAAAACATCAGATCCTGTGTCATGCATGTTGGGTACAAAAATACCACACAGACATTTTTCAACATTAAAAACTAAATGAAAAAGTGAAAACCCGCTGCTTTCCACTATAAGGCGAAGCTTTTAGGTTCTGCAGTTTTGAACAGGAAGTCAATGGACCTGTTTCTACACAATTCTACGTCAACACTGCAGTTGAACAAAATGTAAAATGGTGATCATAGTTCAATACTAAATCAAATGAAAAAAGCATCATAGGTGTCATTTAAACAATTTGTACATTCGGATTTTGTGTGTCCGTGTTTGTGATCCATCCTTCGAAAATACCAAAATATGTGCATCATTTGAATGTATGTATGTTCATATTTATTCTTTCAATTCTATTTGCTTAAAAGTATTGCTATAGATATTGTTGTGTTATTTCTTGGACCACTACTTTGTACTTCTACTTGAATAATATTGTTTGGAAGTACAGTTTTCAGCACCTGCCACTATAAGCTACACAATCATCCGCACAGTTACTCATTTTCTTTTTGTCAAATATCTTCTGCTTTATAAAACGTACATTTCAATTCCATACTTTTGCCTGGTTATTTACTACCTATTCCCCAACTTATTCCACATTTACTGCGCACATAAGATGACTTAATTTCCATTCTGACAAACCTAACATTTTTCTGCAACACAAATCAGCAGCGGAAGATGTTTTTATGTACATCAACAGCTTCAGCAGGCGTTGGCAAAGCTGTGGTCTTGCAGTCTCCCAGGATTCACACTCGCACCCGCCCGCTATGGCCTCTAACGGGAACTGTGCACCTCCACAACTGCCTGAGCTCAAATTCCCTTTCATTCTCAGCATTGAGGCTGAAAGAGCTGTTTGCTTCTCTCTCTGTACTCTCGCCAGCGCTGGCAAATTTTCAGTCGGAACAACGCTCGTCTAACCTTGAGGAGTCAAGTGTTGCAGATTCCCCCAACTGTCAGAACTTGTTTTGAAAATGATTCTTTTTGTTTTATGCCTAAACGTCTAGTGATTTTTTGATTCTGCTCTTACCTGAAAAGCTGTTGTAGAGGACTCTTGATGATATATTTTGAATTACAGTGTTGTTCTGTTCGGGCTATTTTCCACTGGCCCTTGTCTATTTCCATGCTTCTTCTGCCACATTGAATAACAGTTAAAACGAGTATCTCAGGTCTATGGTCTTTTGAATATGTTTGCATTCTAACAGTCCTTGAGCAGATGCATGCTGCACTGTGTCCAGAGGCTGTCCTTGGGTTGTTTTATGAAAAGTGGCCATCATAAGCCTTCTCTCTCATCGCGGTAAAAGCTGTGGACCTATTGTGCTTTTCAATAGAGAGGCCTTACACCTATATTGCTAGACATATTTCTCACCGCACTTTGCTTTCAAACAATATGGTTGCTATTATAAAACTCAAAGACGTTTGAAGCTTTACTCAAGGCATAAGAAGTTTATCTGTAGAGCACAATTTGTAGGCAAAGTAATTCAAAGTGCTTTAGAGCAGTAGAAAATGCATTGAAATCACAAACCAGAAAGAACCAAACAGATTACATAAATGATCATTATAAACTACTTTAAAAGAGAAGAGTGCAGATAAAATACAAAGCAAACCATTGTTTTCTAACTGTGTGAATACAATGTTTGATATTTTTGGTACGGCTTTTGAAAAATTTGCAAAACTAAGCAACAATTCCTCCACAGAGCAAATATCATTCACACTACAATCTAACTGCATTGTGTGTTTCATAAGTTCTTACATCATTGGATGGTTATTACATCATGGAGCTAATGAGATTTCAAATTAGTAAAATTATTATGCCATTCTTACATTATTTGCCGTCATCAGTTGCTACATATCTTCAAGTAGTTGGCCGAGGCAACCAACAAGAACAAGAGCATTCATTTTTAAAAACATTTTTTAAATCTTTGCCAGTTGTAACCATAACAGAGTCGCTGAAACTCACCATAATTGCTTAGCTGGAGCGTCACACATGCGCATTGCTTTATGAAATGATTCCAATATCATTCAGCCAGGCTAGTCCAAACATACATTACTACTTCAGTGTGCTACGGTCAGAAAATAACACTGACAAACAGCTGATTATTGTGTTGCCTGGGACACGAATCAGGCAAGCTTTGATAAGACTAACTGCACAAACATTCTCACAAACACACTCCCATTCACACACCTGTTGTACATGTTTTTAGTGGTAGAGGAAACCGGAGCACCCAGAGGAAACCGATGCAGACACGGGGAGAAGATGCAAACTCCACACAGAAAGGCCCTGTGCCGCCCGGGAGTCAAACCCAGGGCCTTCTTGCTGTGAAGCGAGAGTGCTAACAGCTGTGCTACCGTGCCTTATTTTCCCAAATAGAATGCATATGACCTTGAATGTTTTGTTGTGTTATTAAAGACAATAAAACTATATTTTCATTGTCTAACAAACAATAACAGTAGTTAAGTTTAAACTCTAGATATTCATCATTTTCTCACTTATTCTCATCTTTATTCACTGCAATGGGTTTACACTGCTTTTCACGACTTCACACAAGCCAGAGTGAGTTTTGCTGTTACCGTAAAGCTAAAGATAACTAGCATTCCAACTAGCTGTGGGTGAAAATTGCATTTCTCCCCTCCGCCAGCCAAACATTGCCAGCTCAGCTCTCGTTACCTTTGCATAGATTATCAGAGGTACAATACTCATGGAAGCGTAATCAGACTGGACTGTGCTAGACTGGAATGCACACAAACACAATGTCTTAGGGCTTATGTCTCTGGGTACTGATGGAAATAAACTTCTCCAGCCTCTTTCAAATCCAGGGTACTTTTTTTTCACAACATTAACAGCGCTCTTCCTGGTTTTCTGAGAATAAAACAGTATAAAGAACGCACTTAGTATTCTGATTTTGACTCAGATAACATCTGTGCTGAAGAATTGAATGAATTGTGCTTGTATAAATGGAAAAAAAAAATCATTACAGGCTCTTTAAAACCTACTTTACTGGGCATTTGTTGGCCATCCTACTTTTGAACCAATACATTTTAGTTTTGACCCAACCACGACATGGCTCTTGTTTCTTCATGTCCTTCCTGTGTTTGTCCATCTTCTGAACCTCATCTCTGTGTACTCTGCCGGAGGCCCTGTCGCTGGAAAGAAACAGAAATCAATCCTCTCTGGCCCTTTTTTAAACATCAAGATTTTAAACATCTCTTTTAAAGTTATGGCCCTATAGTTATGCTCAAGGCTACCACGTGTTGAAGAAGTCTGCCCTGTGAGCAAAAACTTGTTTCTATGGTCTCTCGGAGTAAGAAAACGTTTCATCCTTTTACACTGGGGATCGGACAAGGACACGTCAATTCAGGAACAATGCCGCACTCAAATCCTTTCATTCAAAAGAATACATTTCCTTTTGTTATTGAAGCGTGTGTGATGCCTGAAAACCATAGGCCTGTCCTCTTCAGAGATACATTCTGTATGGTACAATGGTGGCCTATAGCTACTTAACAGGATGCATGGGAGTTTTGCACCTGTCACATTAACTGTATAGCAATAAAATAGACTAACCAGGCTTCCCGGTACACTATGGAGTCATATACTTAAATATAAACCCGCTCTCCTCACCAATCTCATACAACGGAGTCAATTGTTACGAGGCACTCCCGACTATAAAAATGAAAACTGAGTGGGCTGAATCTAATGTTATTGCGTATTGAAGTCACTGTTTTGCAGCATGTTTGTTTGACAATTTCATCAGCCGCTTTGCCATCTGTAGAACAATAGGCTTTTGTTTCAGGGGGAAAGCAAGGTGCAAGTCACTGTTAGATGCCCTGCTTTTTTGCTGCTTTTGAACCTACATTACACGTGTTGAATCATAAAACATCTGGCCCTAATACTGCGATAATTACTGTTGCTAAATACGGCCTAGACCTGGGCCAGCTTGCACCAGCAGTGAGTTATCAAGAGGAAAGGAGGTGTTTAAGAGAGGCGTGCCAAATGTGATTTCAGCCTGAAATTCCCCAGGCCAACTGTATGGGTTTAAGTGCAGTGGAGGAGGCGGAGAGATCCAGTGTGGAGGCTTAATGGAAAGAGTGACTGACCTCGGCGGGATCAGATTTTGACGCATTCGACGTCTTGTGGTTCAAATGAATTATTGATATACTGTACCTCTTAGAAGTCTCGTCATTAGATGTGAATCGCAGAGAAGAAAAAAATGGATGGGAAGTATGGAGAGGAGCTGCGGCGTGGCTCAGTGGTAGAGCTGCAGCACATATGTGTCTGTATCAGTGTCAGATCTACTTCATTCAGCGTCTATTCACTCCAAACGGTGGTCTCGAGTAGATCGCTGAGGACTAACCCATTCTGGACTTTTGGAGGTTGGCGGAAGCTTGGGGTGAGGAGTGTCCCACAAACCAACAGCTCTGTACATACTGTTGAGTCCTTAGGCAAGACACTTCAACTGTTTACATCAGCACACACTTCACAAAACTGTATCTTCTTTTACCTGCCTCTTGTTGTTTGATTTGTACCTTTTACTTGAACTTTGCAGCGTCTTTGAATGTCAGGAAAAAAGCTAGTTGCATGTGCTAACATTATTTTTGCTTGTATAGCAATGTGTCTGACCAAGACTGTGACCGCCAGCCTCAAAGCTATGTTAATTGTTATGTTTATCACTTACATATTTCTAACAAAGTAATTAGCGAACAAACAAGCTTGGACGTTTTATTGGATAGTTTACTATAAGCATGAAATGGAGAAGAAGAGTAGGGAGGACATAATAATAGCAAATAATTGGAGAAGGGAAATGATCGGTTGTGGCTTGATTTGAATAGCTGTGCTTAAAATAGACATAACTCACCAGGAAACATAAAAGAAGAGGGAAAAGGTTGGGTTTCTTATTGAATCAACAGAGAGTTTTCCTCCGCGGCCCTCCTAATATGACACATTGCCGACTTTATTGATGTGTGCTGCTGCTTGGACCACTCAACCACCGGGCAGCACTAAACTACTGTAAGTTCTATTCCACAAGTACATGATATATGCTGCACCAACTCAGCACTATTTTTTATTTTTATTATGGTCATCTGATTGCAGGAATTACATGTTTTAGTCTTAGACTTGTGTTATGTGTATTTTTTTCTCATATTACCTGTGGGGGTAAATAAAATTACTTGAACCTGAACACAAAGACGCAACAATTTTATCCTCAAACTCATTCTACTTCTTCTGAGAAAAAACAACACAACAAAAAATATTTCTTTACACAATGCCAGTGAAACTATATGCTACACTGCTGTGAAATTATGTGACAAAGCAATTGACTTTTAATACCTGATTGTATCCCTCTTGTCTTTGTTTGTTCTGATATCAAAGAGGATCAGGCTCAGCACTCGCTGTACTGTACACTGACATTGTTTCAGTGAGGGCTCCAGTCTTTGAGATAAAGGGCTGTGTCTCTTGTGTTATCCCAGTAGATAAGTACCTGATTGAAAGATTGGGTGAATTTCGAAACTCCTTCTTCGGCTTCAGTCTGAGCCCTCTGGCATCCAAAAGTGTGCCGGTGTCGACAGCTCGCATTTGCTAAAGCACTGAGAGAGAATAACTATGAGCCGTGTCATATGTTCCTTATTGTCTTCCAAACAGACCTGATGCATTCACTCTGTAGAAATGAATGAGAAAAAAAAAAGAACATTTGAGTCACCGTTGGTTGTATGAATCCTACAATACACTGCCATTGTTCCACTGAGTAAGAATACTTACGTCAGTGTGTTATTGGCAGTAATCCCAGAGGTTGTTGGCACAGAACTGCTGCCACATTTCCATCAATCTGCCTTTGAAGTGCTATGGCTTCAAACACTGAACGTGAAGTTGTATTTTCAATTATTCCCAGCGGCCATTTACATAGCTTTGGGCAATTTATCAAAATATTGATGCTGTTGTTTTGAAGAAATGTAAAATGAAGTATAGGCTGCTAAGTATATTTTCCATTTCAAAAAAGGTACAAAGGTACAAAAATAACATTCCGTGTAATCTGCCAAACATGGCATGAGTATTAAGGGATTTTTCAGCACTTTTGTTTGGAATTTTACAGTCCATGCACTTTTTGTGTAAATTTTAACACAATTGATGGGTTTAACATCTACTTATTTTTGAAGCTAAAAGTATTTATATAGAACAATAAATGTTTGTCTGCCTGCAATATACAGAATGAGTGTGCCGTTTCTATGTATAAACATATGAGTGCAGCAATTAAAAGCAGCCATGTTTCTCTACAAACCCTTGAGATCATTGTGAAACGTATAACACTTCCACTTCAGTTATTTCAATCTGTTGCGAGGCCTGTGAATGCACATTTACACCTCCGGCCTGTGCAAAGGTTAGCCTACTAATAGATTTTTAACATCATCAGGAAATTAGAAAAGATGTGTGAAATGGTTATTTATATACATATTGTATGCAAAATTGAGCAGAACATATTCAGTGTTATCATGCATAATGCACTATCAGGACAAAGGATACTGGTTTACAAATGTCTGGATCTGCAATTGAAATAGTATTAACAATAGAATCTCTTCTGACATAAAACAAAAACTGTCCCATTAATGTCTGCAGCTGTCATACCCCAGGCGTACACCGACTGGCCCAGGTGCAAGACTTAGAAAGTGCTTGAAATCAATGCGCCCTGTTACACGGACCTCGGAGCACTGCGGCCATGGGAAAGAATCTGCAAAAGTCTATATCTGCTGGATGCCACAGTGACTAGTTACAGTTAGAGTAACAGGCAATCTGCCAGTGACATGCGGGTCCCAAACCACACCTGGACTGGAGTTAGTGTACACAAGGTGTCAATGACTAAATGTAAAAATGTTAAAATAAACATCTACACTAAACAAGAGACATTTAAAAATATTAGATCAGACCTACAATTAAAAGGACAAACTTTTTTTTTTTAAATAAGATTCTTGCTTTTTGTTTTTTAAATTAGTGTGAAAACCCCTCTGTGACCCCAGCTCCCACAACTTCAGTTCAGTTTGGAGAGAATTCCAAGCTGTGGGAGCAGCATTACAAAAGGCCCACTTCCCCCACTCACTCCATCCTTTAGGGACAAACAAGCAGTAAATGTGGCGTGAGCATAGGACATCGTGACCTTCAGCTCTATGCACAAGGACGCACAGGTAGGACGCGCACAACCACAAATAGTCTATAGTCACGCACTGAGTAAACCTCCGAGAACTTGACGAGGGCCACTCTGCCCTGACATACAGTTCACAGTGATGGGAAATCACAATAATTCAATGCTGTTTTTTTTTGTTTTTTCGTTTTCTCTTTATGTTTTGTTTAAAATAAAAAAGAAAGTGTAGTAAATGTTTGACTATTCAGTCATGGTTGAGGTTTATACATAACAAGCAAAACACGGATATGCAGGGAAAAAAGCTTGGTTATTTATATGACCATTTTAGAGATTTTTCTGTAGGATGTAAGATAAAGCTGGAACAAATAACTTGAATGATATTTCAACATTCGGCCAAACTTTTTTCATTTTCCTCCATAAAAATCCACACCTGTAGTCTAACTTTGTAGACTTGAACCTGACTAAAAGTTGGCATATGCTTTGCTTTAACCCCGTCCTTCTCCTCCAGCTCGAGGTCGTATGCCGCTCAATCAATCCAGTCCATTTTATCCCAGTTCGCTCGTCTAATAGATTAACATGTCAGCCTGCAATCCCACCCAGCGGTCCGCCAACTCTCATGATCACCTCTGCAGATCGTTACGGAAAATAAACTATGCGAGTGCCGCCACGGTTATAATTCTTGCATCTGTTTTATACCAGAAATCAATTTAGGCGGTGCGGCCCCGGCGGAGAGGAAAGGTTGGCTTCTGTGGCTGCAATCATTGGCTCCTTCCAGATGTGACCCTGCTGTGCCAGCGCTTGGCAGGACCAGGGAGACCGTCTAAGGGAGAGGGATGAAGGAGAGGCGATGTTTGGGCTTGTGCGAGGACATGGGGAGAGAAAAGGTAGATTTGCTGTGTGCCAATGACAACGAAGAGAAGGCCATTCAAAAGACTGACAGGCTTCTGGGTCAAGAGGTCGGATTGTTATAAAACATTGTAGATTCACGATTATTTGGGTCAACACGAGGTCTAAGGGATGTCAATATTATTTGGTTAATCGATAATGCTGATTATTCAGATTGCAAGATAATAGTAAGAAGAAGAGAGAATCGTAGGCAGCAACAATGAGTAATTTCAGCTCGATATATTCTCCAAAACAAGAAAACTGTGGATTTTACTATTAAACAACATATTGTCAGCAATCGAGAATAATTGTAAAATTGTGATGTTTCTTCCAACATTAATAATAAATTATCAAAATTGTATACTATGACTTTCTTAGGCATGACATTAAACATTTTTCCTTGCTGACAAATCTTCTTTTTTCATTTTCAAAAGTTGGGTAATATACTTTTTTAGATTTGTTATTGTGAAATGAAACAATTATGGACACTTGACAATCCTTAATCCTTAATCCTTAACATTCTTTCGTCCACAGTTTCTAGCACATTAACATTCTTCAAGTCAAACTGTCTGAATGATAAAGTTATGTGTGGGATAATGTGGGATAAAAAAGCACTTTACATGTAGATAGATTTTTTGTTGAATAGATTTTGCTTCTAAAATTCTCACGATTATTATTTTTTAGCTCTTGTGATCATATTATGACCCTGGTAATCATGATTATTGATCTCTTGACATCCTGTCCAGCTAATTAGAGATTTGATCAGCCACAAGTCCGGTTAGTGTAACATTTCGACGTGTTAAGTACAACATATTTATTACTTTGAGCTAGATTTATTCCTTATCAAGAGAGATATCAAATCAAACCAAACAAAAATGACATTGCATTTATGCATTGTGCAGTAATTGAAAGTCTACCATATGGCAAATCGTTGGCTTGTGTTAATGTCATGTTGTGTGGTTATTTGAAACCTTCCAAACCATCCAAATACACTTTATTTATAGAGCACATTTTATAAACAAAACAGTTTCAAAAAGACACAAAATAATGCAAAAGGTACCATACGTGCTCATTCATTATCTCATAAGTCCTAAAACCAGTGCAATCAAAGCAAAGCCAAACCATAAAATCCCCCAAAATATATTACATGTTAATAGAATGTAGACTTCCGTTTATCAATAATGTGATTCATGCTTTACAAGCCACTGCAGATTCCACACATTGCTGTGCACCTTATTACCGCACAGAAACTGCATTTACTTGGATGGAATAGCAACAGACTTAATGCATTTTGATGCCCCTTTTCTATTTTCGCCAAGAATATACTGACCATGTTTGCAGCTAATTTACTGTCTTCGTAGTGGGTAAAGGTTAGTCCTATTACCACACAATAGAATGACAGATGTGTAAGTAAGAATTCACAAACTGGGGACTTGCTTTCGCTATACTGTGCAACATGGAACAGTAAATAATAACGGCAAAAATGTAAGCTATGATAATAAAATAAGGCATGCAGAAAAGTAAGGAAATATTAACATAAAATGAAATAAGACTTGGACTTAGTAATATCATCCAATTAAAGTCAGGCTCAGGGCCGGCTCTGGGCATTTGGAGGCTCTAAACAAGACTTTGTTTGTGGCCCACCAAATGACACACTGTTTAAATGAATGGACATGACAATGGAATATAATAAAATACAGATACGAAATCAGGAGTGGACTGGAGAAAGTGATATGGGATCTAGTGGAGCAGGTCACATTTGTCAACCTTCTTTAGGAATTTGCAAATGAAAAGCAGGATTTGAGAGTTTTGAATAAACCACACAAAATATTATTCTTTTTTATGGTCTTTGAAAGATAAGCTTTTGGAGTGGAGCATATTTGTACATATTCATTTCACGTTTTAACTTTATGATCTCTTTCTGGTCACGGTATCAGTTCCAATCCTATCACAAAAGTAAAGTTCTACCAATAATCAAATGTATTGTTCTTAAACTCAATACGTGGCGGCACAACATGTACTCGTAGACAAACAAAAAAAGTGTTTGTGAGGTGCGAGGCAGATGGGGCTGGAGCCAGGCTGGATGTGGTTGGGCCATATGTGAGAGACAGCTGATGTGTGAAGTGTTATGACCAGCAGTGACTGTCGGCCGCCGCACTGTGAGTGACTGAGGGCACCTTGGACCCTCACAGATAAACACTGTCCAAGCCCACCTCGTTTATGGAGCCTCATTAGATAGAGTGAGCAGGAGGGGGAGGAGGAGGGAGGGCTTTTGTAAACACCGCTGGTTCAGTCATTATTGCTACTCGCACAGCAGCTACTTTTATTAACTCTGTAGCACTTTATAATGACTACATGTTTGATAGCCTTATAAAGCATGAACAAGGACTTAAATTGTATTGAACAAATTGTTTATTAAGAATTATTCAGGCTTAGTTTAATTAATATCCTAACCCTGACACCTAACTCCTTGATTAAATATGACAGGTTAGACAACACATCTAACATACAGTATAACATGACATAATTACATTTGAGATTTTACTGAACTGTTGTCTATTTTTCCCCAGTTTGACAATTTTGGTGTACTTCCTGGTTGGACATGTGTGCGAGATATGGACACTCCTTAAATGTTCGGCATTTCGTTGCGGAGCTGACTAGGGCTTTTGAAAGTGGAGCACTAATCTAAACCAAATTAAATGTTCCCAAACCTAAACCTAACCTTACCCTAATTGTGAAATAATATACATAAATAAACATTTACTTAGAAATTAGAACTCTAAGCTTCATTTGGAGCGAAATGCCAAACGTTTCTCATGGACTACCAGAAGTTATGACGTAAGTAAAGATAAACCCACAACTAGCAACCATATTGTAAACAAGGGCCAAAGTTCATTTACAGTAAACAAAAGATATGATTTGACAAATACTAGCTTACAGCACCTTCATCTTGATAAATAGCTTTCAGAAAAGTGCACCAGTTGCATTGAAACTGTCTCTATATTTTTGATCTAACGTCTCTTGTGTCTCTGATGCAAATGTATGATAAATACACACAGGTCTATTCCACCAAACAAAGCAATAATTACAAAAACATGTAAACCTGTCATATTTAAGGCTAAATCCTTCTTAATAAACTATTTCTTCATTAGTAAGTCTGTGTTCATGCTTTATTAAGACAAATTACGCTGTAGTTACAGAAGAGTGGTACCACCAACCCTACTTTTTATTTAGGTTAAGGTACACTTTATTGTCTCCATAGAAAAATATCTCCTTTGCATTTAACCCATTCTTCAACGCTGAAGGGGGCATTAGCGATATTACCATGACAATAACATTTAGCTGTTATTTCTACTTTACAAATCTGTATTACTTCCAATACTTTCACTACAATAAGCACTACTACTTCTTTGAAGGTCGACGGTTCGAATCCCGCTCTCTGAACATCCTTGGTTGAGTGATCAGATGCACTGGGCCACAGGTTGGCAGTTCAATTGCAGCTCCCTCAGGTGAATACTGTCACATACTGACACTAAACTCTGTATAGACTAGAGTATGAATGTGTTTGTGAATGGGTGTCTCGTTCCTTGCTGTAAAGCACTTTGAGTGTACTGAAGTTAGAAAAGTGGTGTTTGAATGTGATCGTCTCCTACTGATTTATTACAAAAACCATACCTATTGGAATGGAAACATTATGTTGAGCCAGCCTATTCACACGTACAGTACAAGGTCAAAATTGTATACATTTATTTCCACCGTATTATCACATACTATGTCTGCAGATTTCTCCACAAATAAAAACAGAATCACTCTTCTGCAGTATCGCCATAACAATTCTAAGGAACAGTGAAGTTGCCGTTGTGTTGAGCCATTTTATGTGACTGGTTTCAATATATGTTTGTCTTGCCCAAGAACAAAGTTAATCTGGAATCAAACCACCACCCAATGCAACTTCCTTCATTTTAAAAGGGGGGCTATGTACATTTTCTGGTGGCGATCGAAACTTTCTTTTCTCTGTGGAGGTGTTATTGTTTTGCCTGCATGGAATTTTCCTCAAAATGGCGTAACATTTAGCTATCTCCAATAAAAACAATAAATATGCCTGGAATATGCCTGGAAATGGATAGAAAAATGGATGGATGGATAGATAGATTCAGTAATCTATCTCTTCGTTCTCAAAATGCTGGACTATTGTTAGTCCCCAGAGTCTCTAAAAGCACAGTAGGAGGTCGAGCATTTAGCTACCAAGCTCCTATGTTATGGAACCAGCTCCCTGTTCATGTAAAAGAGGCCGACACAGTCTCTACATTTAAGACCAGGCTCAAAACGTTCCTCTTTGAAATAGCTTATGGTCAGGCCAGTTAGGAACAGAAATAAAAACCTACAGTTTTAGCTACGCTGCCCTTGGAGCAATTCTGCTGGGGGAAGTATGGCAGCTTGAACACTATCCTCTGGTTCTTCCTACTTTACCTATCAACAATATTTAATATTACTTCAACTGTAGTCTGTTCATTGCTGTTCACATGTTTCTCTTTCTCTCCACTTCCCGGGAGTGGAGACTGTTTCAGACACTACTGGCGGCTGCTCCAGTGACGACCCCCCACCCCCACCCCCACCTGTCTGGACGATCTATGCGCCACCCGCCTGGACAGCTGGATTAGCCACACCTCGTCTGCCTGGACGAACTCCTTCTACTTTAGATGAACTGTTCCTCATCTCCTGCTGGAGGATCTCTCTACACTGGTGGACTGCTCCTCGTCCGCCTGGAGGAACTCTTTAAAGCCACCTCCCTCTTGAGTGGTTCTGGCTCCACAGTCCAAGTGGATGCGTCAGTCCTAGTTCATCTGCAGCCTGTCCGTCCGTGGGAGTAGGATCTCTCCTTCACTGTGGTTCTCCCCGAGGTTTCTACTTTTTCCCATGGGGTTTTTTGTAGTTTTTCCTCGCCGCGAAGGAGGGTCAAAGGACAGGGGCATTCTGGGACAGTTATCTGAACTGCTTTTACCTGTGGCCCATCGAGGCAACTGTTGTTGTGATTTTGGGCATTATAAAAATAAATAGATTTGATTTGATTTGATTTAATTCTTTTTGTCAAAGTTTTCTTTAAAATCACAAATTTTACTTACAGAGAAATATTTTAGGCTCCCGAGTGCCGCCGATAGCAACAGTGTGAAGCCGAGTCGTTTATGGCTTCTCATTAGTTAGAGTGGAGCAGAGAGGGGAGCAGTGGTCACCCTGGCACTCCCACTGGGAATGAATCACAATGAACCACACTGTGTTCTGTTAAGGTAATATTTTATTGCACAGCTTCTCTGACCTCTTGCTCTTTGTTGACACGCACACACCATCTTTTTGGGCCTGACTTTTAAATGTCAATCAATCAGCCCACCTTATTGTAATTCATATGAAATGCTGAGGGACGCTCTGGTTTGTCCTCTTCTGCTAAATGTCCTTGCAACTTCTCATTTAGCCAAACTACAGCTGACGTTGAAGGCCAGATGGTCACATTTAAAGTGTACTAAAGGTTTGGAGTTCACTTTTATTATGCTGTTAAGAAGATGGTTTCCCCACTCAGGAGCAAGGTGAATGTTGCTGATTTGGTATTTAGAAATTTGCCGGCTGTAAACGATAACCATTTAAGGAGGTATTTATTCAAAGTCATGGCCTAGAGGGTAAGTTAATGCATTGTTTGGTGTTGATGTGTTTTGAATGAGAAAAGCAGCTCTCCATTTCTGAGTAGACGCTAAGTGTCGATTAGCTCTGAATCACTGAGATTATATTTAAGCGTTAGGCAATCACTAATCATATGAAATATCAGAATCACTCAGTAGATATGACTCAATTGACTTAAGAGCCATTCGGATGGTCTTTTGAATGATTCGATTTGAATAATTTGAGATTTCAACAATGCAAATGCTTCAGATATCTCACATAATCCGATTGTAGTAGCACTTGAGGTTCTACTGTAAATGTGAATGTGATCAGATCTATTTTGCATATGTTTAATTTCTTAGAATACATGTGGAATTTTTAAATATTCACTCTTTAGAGCCGCACAATATACGGTATCTCAATCTCAATCAAATCAGAATTGCAATTTGAGTTGGCACAATTATCGATTCGCAAAGGCTGCAATTATTCAGATAATGGAATGTCCTCTGCAAAGAACAAATTATCCTGTCTTTTTGAAGGAACATCTTGTACCTGCAGTTGAAACCTCTGCAAACATGTTTTGAATTTCATAGAATTCTTGGGTTAGTTTGTCAGTTTACATTTCAGTCTTCTCTTCTGGAGTTGTGTGGGGTCCAAGCTGCAGATCTAAAGCTGGAAAGATCTATTCAGAGAGAACTGCAAGAAAGGCCCAAAAGATTGTCTGACCCTAAACACATCCTCTTTTCTCTGCGTTTGACCTCCTGCCCTCCAGTCGCTGCTGTTTAAGAAAAATGGGTCCATATTTCCATTCATACGGTAAGCAAAATAATTCCTGAATATAAGTTGTTAGCTGCACTTGACCCGTAATTTTTAAGGTTACAGTATTGTATGAAGTGTGAAAGTGAAGCCAGTCATGTAAATGTGGATTTGCTACCAACACTTTTTCCCATTTCATCAATCTTGTTTACATAACTGAAAAAAAAAAGTATGACCTACTGTACTGATAAATATGCTTAAAAAAACCCCAAAACAGACGAGATGACACATTAAAGTAAAAAATATAATAAAATATAAAAAGAACAGAATCGTATTACATTTAATCATAACCGCAAAACTTGCCTGACGAAACTTTTTATTTCTCTAAATATTAGTACTATAATCACTCATACAGTATATTTATTGAATATCCCACTCTAAATGTTATCAAAGTACAAGGGAAATCTTTCAAATTTTCCAAAATATAAATGTATTCAAATGCGGTTTAGAGTCAAGCTTTAAAGTAGAAAACACATTACTGCTTTAGTACTATTACTGTTACTTTTACTATCATTAGACGACGCTATCACATGCACCATACATGACTGATCCTGTCGATTTTACGTAATTATTCTGTTTTCTTTTTAAAATGAACAAGATGCAAGACGTCAAAATGATAAATGTCACGGCGCATTACAATAAAACAGCCCTATTTAGTTCAAAGTCTGTGAGTAAATTAAGTTATAGTTAAGGTATTTTTTGTGTCAGTCCAGGGTTTGATAGATGGTTCAGTTTGTGCCATCCATTTCTTTGTTACGGCCTTCTTCTCAGCCACCAGAAGTATGTTTCAAAGGTATCCATTTATTGTGTGCATGGCAGGAGTTTCGAGGCCCAAATGCAAAGTTCTGAAGTCAAGCACTCCCCTCACAGAGACTCATAAAACTATTCATTTGATCAGGGTTTAAAAATAAAAGACTAAAACTGATGCTGAAAAATGACAGGCATAAAAAGTTAGCCTGCAACTCCCCCTCACACGCTGCCATGTTACTTATGTTTATTTTCTTGTCTGTCTGGCACAACCCAATCGATCAATACACTGTGCTGTTTCAAGGTGCGCCACAAATTTAATGAGACGACTTATTATGAGAGTGGTCTTGTCCAGAGTCGTGCGTGCGCCTGCTCTGCCGCTCTGAATTGCTTTTGTGAAAGGTGTCCGGCGTTTATTGTCTTCCTGTAAAAACCTGCCTACAAAGTCCCGAACACACGACGGCGACTAGAGATTTATGGTAATTCTGATGACACGTTTAGAGACATACAGTGCATTACGCCGGACCATTGTAGAAGTTGTCATCAATCACAGTCAATTAAATCAACACCTCAATGGCTTTACCAAAAATAAAGGACAAAAAGGCTTAGCTACGACATAGTTAGGGGGCTACACTGGGCTGGAGAAGATTTGGAGCGGGGGGAATGAAACTGGGCGGCGCGGGGAGCTAACACCAGTGACCACATAAGTCATATTCACACATAATGCACCAGTGCCTGCCGACCAGAGACTCGGAATAAGCTCATTTCCAAAGACTTAGAAAACCTCCAGTCGTGCATGTCCAGCTGATGGATTATGCCCTCATAGAGAGAGAAGAGCAGGTTATTTTTCATGGTTTATCATGCTCAAAATCTGATAAATAGATAAGTAATGATATGTATGTCGTTAAGAAGTTTTAATATTCAAATAGCTTGTGTATGCTGAATGATTTATTGCGATTCTGAGAGGTTGAGAGGTCATACTCATTCGCATATTTTTGTCAGGTCAGGAACAGTCTAATGCAGCAGTTCTCAAACTTTTACACACCAAGTACAACAAAACAAATACCACTAAACTCTGGCTTTATCAGGGCTAATTCAGGGCTAAATTTCACACTTGTCTTTGTTAGGCCTGGTTTAGTCCAGGATTGGTTCTGAATTTAGCCCCAGTTTAATCCCACTTTTAATGTGTTCTACGTACAACGGGGCCTAAAAAAGGTTTAAAATGAGAAAGAATATATCTAAAATGAGACTAAATCCCAGATAAGGTGACAAAACATGAAAAGATTTGTCTCTTAAAAAATAAAAGCCTCTTCAAACTTCAGGGAATCCAACACCACCAGAGGCAGCTGGTTTAGTAACATGGTTTTGTCCCACAGTTGGAGAAGAACTGGTCTAAGGATTTAAAATTGGCTAATTTTATTCAGATGTATATTGAGCTTCCCACACATTAGAATGTGGTCTGAAGCCGCAACTGCCCAGGGGCAAAAAAAAAAACTTAAAATGAGATGCAAACAGCAAAATCAACTAATTTCTTTCGAATTATGATCCATCTGACTCACATCAGATTTTGTGGTTTGAAAGTCATTTAAATAATCTTTAAAGGGTCAGAAATAGCCACTGACCTCAAAAACCCTGCAGTTTGGAAACACATTGGTTATGATAATTGTACAGTGTACCCCATGAACTAATCACATGTTATGAAATATATAACATAGGATACAGCAATATCGTTATTTTTCATTTTTATTTTATTACATTAAATACTGGCCCCACATATCATTGCAACAGAGACAACTGCTGTGCCCCACAACAGCTAAAGACTCCAGTCGCTCACTTATTAAATTCTCAATCAGTCAATTTTAAATGTAGCTCTCCGTTGGGCGCCACATGTAAATGCGTGTCTCTCAGAAAGAAATATATCGGCCGGTGCTTCAGCTTTACAATCCCACTTTTACCGAATCGAATACATGTCAAAGGAGTGGGACATAAACAACCGGGTGGGCGGCGGCTGCATTGATCGACTCCAAGCACACGCTGGGAGCTCCACAATTACACAGTGGGAGACACAGGCAAAATCATGCTTTTCAATTAACCATTCAATATGTTTCTTATTAAAATAGACGGTTCCGTACTCACGCAATCAAAGTACAGTAAGAGGCGTGCAATTTGTTTCATTTACATATTAATCAAGTGACAACTGCTTTCACTGTGAGCACAAATAATGGACTGTTTCACATTGCATCAGTGCCAGCAGTGTTAACTGTTTACGTGGCCTTCACCTGTTGCTTTAATGTTAGTCTGCAAATTGTCTTTCTATAAACATGCATGACCCAGCCTTTGATTAAATTGAAAACAAATTGAGTAAGAGAACAAGTTATATTTTTGTATTTAATTCCTGCTGGAGTAATAAATTGCTTTCAAACAAATTGCTGTTATATAAATGGACTATGTGCTTTACAGACTTGTGTCTCTCAAAGTGCTGCACTATTATCATTATTCTTTCACTCCACTCTTGGTGGTGATAAGCCACTTATGCAGCCACAGCTGCCCTGTGGCAGAGTAACATGTGCCGTAAGGCCCTCCGACCACCACCACCAATCATTCACGTGCGCACCACTTTCATACTAGGCAAGGTGGGTAAGTGTCTTGCCTAAGGACTCAATGATATTTCCTCCAGTCGCCCCGCTGTGGCACCTGGTGTTCTCCTGTCCAAGCACTGACCAGGCCCTGACCTGCTTCTCTTCTGCAATGTGACATGATCGGGCATTGACAAGCAGCTGTGGCCACGTTTTTGGTTTATATAATCAAGTTGCTCTGCCGCATCTGACATTTGCACAGCCTAGACCTTGGGTCTTGTCTGGTGTGGTAGATCTGAGCCTCTATTGCTCTGGTGCTCAAAGTTCCCAGAATTCGTCCCTTCATATCCCACTACATTTAACACCATGTCCCTCTTTTACTCCATTTTGAGATGGTCAACCTGATTAGAGTAGGATAAACCATCGTCAAGACTTATAATGTCTCAAAGCAGGTCCAAAGCAGGTCCAAACTAGTACCAAATAAAGACCAAACCAGGACCAAGCCATGACCAAACCATGACAAAACCAGGACCAAACCGGAACCAAACCAGGTCTGCTAATGAACCAGGAACAAACCAAGTCCAAACCTGGACCAAACCACTCCTAAACCAGGATCAAACCGGAACCAAACCAGGTCTGCTAATGAACCAGGAACAAACCAAGTCCAAACCTGGACCAAACCACAACTAAACCAGGATCAAACCAAGACCAAACCAGGACCAAACACTAACACACAAACTAGAATATGGAAGAAACAAGCTGATTCTCAATTCTATTCTCTGTAAACAGCCCAAAGGAAAGAAAGTGATCTCAGGTCGCACAGGTCAATCAATAAAAGTTAGACTGAAGTCACAAGACAGCCACATTCCAAACAATATAACACCATGTCTTAATTCATTAAAAAAAAGGGAAAATATTGACTTAAATGTACTTAAGCGACAATACACTTTTGTCTTCAATCTCCTGGTTTACTACTTTCATTTTTCACTGGTAATTTCATTCAGCCAGGTTCTGCTTAACATGTCATGACAAGCTGATTTCATGATAGCATGTAAATTACCTGCTTATTTATTGCTAAACAAGACAAGGCTATATTAACAAATGAGGTTCCTGCAAACGGCTGATTTTACAGTGCCACACCATCTACATGACATTATGAGTTACAGTGTGCCCACTCAGATACTTGTTTGAAATGATTTATGACAATGTGAGCTGCATGTTGAGAGACTACAGCATGTTGAGAGATGAATTATAAACAGGAAAACACTTCAGTTGCTGTTGATGGTGTTTCTTAAGTGTGAAAGCAGTAAATCACAATTTTTCCAAAGGCTTAAATATGTATAACCGCAATGCATCAGAGCAAGCAGTAAATTGTGTAAGTAGTTTAATATCCAAATGTATACTACGCCTAGGACACTGGGCTATTCTTACGCTACAACTAGTGACCAAGATCGTGGCCTAATATTTGGAGAATATACAGTACCATACAAGACTGGGTCAAATGCAGAGTTTCTGATATACAAGGAAATACGACTAAATCTTAAAATAGACATATGTATTCCTAAATTGGAGTTTTGGAAAATTCAAACGGAGTGTTTTCTGATCAAGACAAGTTATTGAACAGGATCAATGAAACTAACGTGACCAAAGCAACTCCAGATTTGTTTTTAATTAAAGGACAACAATATAACAAGCTCCAAAAAAGTAAATATAGCAAAACATGTCCTTTATAGTTGAGAAGAGCTCCCTTGCAATGCTATGTACTTGATGCATGTATGAATTGTCTTCAAGGGTGAGACAATAATAACAAATGTATCTGTTTGGATGAAAAGAAAACGATAGAAACAAAAAAAGATTATTTTTAAATCATTAAAGGGGAGGTTTAAAGAATATGGAGCCAATTTTCGTCCATTTTAAGCCCAATTCCATTAGCAGATTTGCTTTACTTGGCAAGTCACAGTCAGTTTGGTCGTTTGGTCTAATAAAGCAGTGCAGAGACATTCATTGTATGCTTGTCCTTCTTGTTGAGAGTCAATACTCACTCTTTCAGAATTAATATTTAGATTTTTGTTTTTTTAAAGCGAAAAGGAAACTACCTACACGTGTAAATTTTTACTTTTTTTTCAGTTACAATTTATTTTCATTAACAATTTATATTAAAATACAATGTGATTAATTGTTTAACATATGTGAATACAAACAACATACAATGTATATTAAGTTGGATGAAGTTGAATGAATATGATAATTAAATCATTCATAGTGTACATTTAAACTAAATGGATCATTTGTAAGTTGCTTTTTTTATTTGGAAGGATTTCAAGTGCTTTCAAATATGATTTAAAATGTGATTTTAAAATGCATCTGTTATGTAAACATTGTGGTTGTGTTTTTTTTTTCCCAATTTACAGACATGTAATATTTCCATGTAAAATTTGAAAATGTTTTTTTTTTAATCCAGATTCTTCTCCAAATAATAAAAAAAATCTCCTTTTCCAGTGTAAGTAAATAGCATGTGTACAGTTGTGCTTTGATTCAATAACTCCTCGTGGATTTCGTTTTTATTGGCAACATTTTGAGGACCGGTGAATAGGTATGTTTTGTTTTGAATTGTCTATTGCTATGGTAACTATGCTAATTTTCCACCACTCTAAACCCCATGGACATAATGCCTGACCTTCAATCACACTCCTGTTGGGCTAAATGAGGTCACTCAAACCATGTCCAATCAATGCTCCAAATGCCAGATGTGTTCCACTGACCACAATAACTTTAACTTCTCTTCGCTGGGAAAAGAAAACAAAAACAATATGGCTTTAGCCTTTCAAGCCTGAACTCCCCGGGCAGCGGAATAACACACACATTCATATTCACATCCAGATTGTAATATCATAGTGCTTCCTTCTGGAACTGTAGCCGCCCGTTTTCCCTATTGTACCACTATTCCCACTCCTGCGCCGCCACACCGACAGCTGGCTCAAGACGTGCCTGTGAATGCATTGAAAAACCAAGCCAATAAATCTATATCAACTACCGCCTCTGTGCTCTCAAGTGTGTCTTAAACATATATGTATATCCTAGTCTAAAAGTCTATGGGGTAATCTGCCTGAGTGTATTTAGACAATGGAAGAGGCATCAGCAGTATCATCTCATCGGAAATTTAATGCATTTTGTACTGGTTTTTACTACAATGAAGAAGCCGAAACGATACATATGCGGGTACATCTGTTTCTTCAATTATGTTAATTTAGCGAACGCCCTTGATGTCATGTCTTTAGCTCAGAGTAAGGAGGATTGTGCATTCATGAGAAGTATCTTGATTTTCTTAAACTCTGATTTGCATGCAGAAGCGCTTGCACGTATAAAATAAAAATGTGTGGATGTCTGCTTCAGATATTACATTTAGTAATGGGAGAAATGTTTGCAGAATATTCTCTGGAGCTCTGCAGTACATGATACCCATTTTAAGCAATGGAGTGAGGAAATGGATAGGTATATTGCGGTGTATGTTGTCCAATCTTTGGCATTTTAATAATTACTTTTTCACTTTATGTACAATAAATGACAATGCCTTTAGGGGGCAGGATGTTCGTAATGTTTTTTTTACTAAAGCTTGAAGACTATAGTTTGTAAAGCAGATAGTCACTGCAAGTATGTTTTAAGTAACAACTGTCAGCAAGGATACAGTGAACTACATTTGCATGGGTTTATGCCAGATGCCCTCGTGGAGTCAGCGCAAAGACAACACTGAACTGTGGTTATTGAATAATTCTGATTCTAATGTACTTTCACTTCCTCGCGCGTATGGAACCATGTGAAAAGTACATTCAATTTGCACTTATATGAGAGTGTCTAAGGCTCAGACACACTCTTTCTGTGTCTTATGGGAAAAGGCTCATAATGACTATCCGTCTCCTTTCACTCCAGCTGAGTTAATGTGTCGAACCCCTGTCCAGTCACACCGAAGCAGATCACGTGTTGCCTTGTCTGGATTTGATGCACAACTTTTACTGACAGCAGTGAACATGAGAACAAAGCAAACTATTTTAGCAATGTTGTCAACATACTATAAGCATGTATTTATAATGAACACAATTTGAAAAACTGGAGACCTCCAGATTTTCACATTTGACATTACAATCTGGGGAAAATTAAAAGGGAGTGTTTCTCTCTGAGTGCTCAGAGAGAGGAGCTCACAAACAGGATGAACGAAGCTAAATACAACTCCAGCTATGTTGAAGGAACAACATTAAAAGCACAAAAAAGTCAAGTTTGCCAAGTATCAGTCCTGTCATACTCTACACAAGTCACTGATATAATGGATCATGTCAAGGGATGGTGATAATAATATAAAATCGAATTGAGATACTGTGAAATGTTTCAATGTGGAGAGAAGGAGCTTAATGCATTTTAATGTTCCAACACAGATTTATGATATTGTACGTCACCTTCTCATCTCATTAGTTATCCTCTGTAACACTCACAGTCACAAGTGGATTCAACCAATCATAGTGAAGTGAGCTCTCAAAAGAAAGGGTCTTAGTCTTATTTTTCTTAATGAAAAAAAAAAAATTATCCATTGTGGAACTGGATTTTCTCACATAGATCAGCAGAAAGTGTGGAGTCGCTAAAAACTGACCACAAGTACCGTTACTTCAAAATAATATTAAGGATAAAGTGGTGAAAGAAACGCAGATTATTGGGGAAATGAATACTGAAACAAAAGAATAACTGCAGATATCACATCTGATTTATAACTCTAGGTTTTTAAAAGCACACAGGCTTGTGTTTGGTGGAAGGCTATACTTGTCATTGACTGCGAGCTGTGCAGTTATTGTAGTTTGTGGTTGTCTGCTCTTGTTATGAATTGTTGCTTTCTATCTTTTGCTGCTGCAGAACCTGCTGCAAAATGTTGTATTAACTGAGCCAAGCCTGATGTATGTATATAAACAGTAGAAAATTAATTAATTAATGAACAAAGTGTGGAAGATTACACACACAAATGAGTATTTAATTTGGCACCTTTCAAGAGTCTCAAGATTGTCTCACAGAAAAAGTATGGCAAAAGTATGGAGTAAATATAACTTCACCTACCACCGACAATTCCCGTAAGAGTCATTATTCAAGAGCTGATTATATGTTGTTTTTTTCTCACAAGTTATTAAAAAGATTTTATCAGCAATTTTATATTTAATAATAGGTTCTCATTTTGCCAGCCCTCAACTCAATTGAACATTACAGCCAGCGACACTGACAGAGCGCGTCCCTCCATCTTGTCTCCATCACCTCCAACACCTGGAACATTTCCCCGTCTGATCAGGCTCATCCTTCACCTCCGCAGTGCCCCACCACAGCCGCTCCTAAATGATTCATCTGGCATCAGTCACACCGGCAAATAATCACACACAACATCATTAACCCGCTGACCCCCGTGTTCCTTTTTCTCCTCCGCTTGGCCTCGCGCTCCTTCTGTCATCCATCACTCACTTCTGACGCCGTCAAACACCAGAGACGAACAGTGTGTCCTATTGATCAGGCGCCAATGCCCCAGAATTGACCGAGAAGGAATTGAAATGATGTGGCTCAATTTGATTTAGCAAAATAAAAAAGTCATTAGGATTGTCAATCATTCCTCATAAAAATTTGTTGACAAAACAAATATTACACTAAAATTCCATGATCTGAGCTGCCTTAATACAGCAGTGTTTATGCATAAAGATAGAAAACAACTTGGAATTGTCAGAACTAATGTAAAAAACAAGTGTTATTTCTCTCAATTAGTGGAACGGTCAAACTGACGAACTTACGAGAACTGAAAAGTGATTCTATTTTCCATGTAAAAACAAATAATAAAACAATAATGTATATAAAATTAAGCTTGAGTTGTGTATTTGAGAAATATCTGTAAAAGTTGGAGGGTAGATGTAAAAGAGGAGGCGTGATAAGCCAAAGCTTCAGCCTACACCTGTTTCAGTTGAAGAAATGTTTGCATATCATACACTCATTTATTTTATGCAAACTGAATAAATACTCTCACTCAAACACTCTCATTGATCTTATCAGGACAACACTGCCATTGTTTACCCAACAACACACAACTACATCATGTCAAATTGTAAATACAAATGGATTCAATATGACAGGTTCTCATGTTTTTTTTAGTTTGTTTTTTTAAATTCTGACTTAATTTGGTGGGAGGGCACCTGTAGTAATATTTGTTACTGAAAAATAAAAGGTTAACGTTACAAGAAGTAGTGCTGAGCTCTAAAACAGAACCCCTCCACCTGTACGTCATCAAAAAGTGATGTATAGGTATATATAAGTAACGATTGGGAAATTGAAATTGTATTGTATTTGTGTCATATTTGCTGCCCATGTTCAACCAGGACGTATCATTTTACTTTACAAAAACTATCAAACGGGGGACAAACAGGCAAAATGTTTAGTAAAATCTTAAATATCATCACGTTCACTATGTTTTACTCAAATGTAACGTCTAACCTGTCATATAGACTTTAAGCCAGTATATTTTTACGGTTCAATGTCTATTATTTATACAAAACATAACATGGTGGGACATTTAGAGCTTCAAAGGTGTACCTACTCCTTGTTTCCATGGAGATTTTATTGCTTTACCCAGATTGTTCTGCATTATAGCATTGACTTTTCTAAAGCATCAAAGATAAGACCAAGTCACATGTCTCATCTGTGAAGATCAATGAACACAAGAATGTGTTCAAGGTTTTACACAAATAATAAAATAGATGCTCTGCACATTCAATACCATACTGTGGAGCATTCCAAATGCAAAGCAGTAATGGCATCTGCAGAACCCCAAGCAGAAACCTTAACCTTGTTTAGGTGATGGACATAATAGCGTGATTTTTTATTTGTATGTATTTATTTTTCCTTTTAATCTGTTTATATGCCAGTAATTGCAGACAACATGAAGTGTACACAAAACAGCAAAAGGTCACAACACTATAGACTCAGTCCAAAGACAAGGCTGTGTCTAAATTAGATTACACTAAATTTGCATGTTTATAACACAAAAGCTGTAGATTTGCTGTGTCAACCGTGAAAGAACTTTTGAAGAAACTTTGACAACTTGGTACCATTGTTCCATCCACAGTGATATTAGTGTCTCTCCTCATCATTCACATTCATCGCGTGTGATTTCATTAATGATATTCTGCAGTAAATTGACCTTGGACGTGCCACAGCTGATCACATTACAGCAGACCAGTGGCACCAGACAGTAAAGCTCGTCATGTCTCTGTAAGTGAGGGGGCCGCTGCGGGGGATATTAGCATAATGGCTCCTCATCTTAACTATAGTGACAAGCAAGAGCAAACAGGCTTGAAATCTGATGCTTACAAGGTCTTACGAGGCTCGTTCTTAACTGTTAGTAATTAGGAATGCTAATGTGGGCTCAAAGAATTTCAGCGGGTTTATCTTTGCTCATGATGTTCCCATGTTGTTGTCTAATCATTAGCTTGGTCCTATAGGTCAACCTTGTTTATCATGTATTTTTTTATTTTCTGAAGTCTAGCCAAGATGCTACAGGGAAAAGGTTGTTAAAAATAGCAAGGTTGAAATGGTGGCACTGACACTTATACATTCTGATTTCATTTGCCTTGGAGTGATTGCTATATTGCCAGGCAAACTCCATAGCTTATATAATGTAAGACCAATGATTATATGAAGTTATAGTGTGCTGGAAACTAATGCTAATCAGTTGTATTGTTTCGTTTACAAATGGTGCCCTGCTGTGAGAAATAATTGCCTTTTTCTCCTGCTGTAGCTGATTTAATGGTTGAATTTGTTTTGGCCTCAGTGTAACTGCACTAACCACACCACACTGACCACAAGCTCTAATTTACACGCACAACAAGTGTTACCTTGTAGTTATATCTGCCCAACAATTGAAACAGGCCAGTTAGTCAAGTGCGGCAATGTTCTGCATGAGTGGGTCGATTATCATTCAATACGTGTCAAACAAGCAATGCTTTTATAAGATTCACAGCTAGCGTGCACTTTCCAAATTGAAAAAAATGCCTCATACATATTAAATATATTTAAGTGTATGGCATTTTCATCATCATTAGCCCATCTTCATTGGGAATGTATGCGTTTATCCATTAAGCTCAGATGTTTCTATTTTTGTTTTTGAGGTATGAGGAATATTTATTGCAATATGTTTGGTCTGGTTTTGTTAAGTTATGAACCCCTCTTCTATTTTCTGCTTTCATCTGAGTGATTCTTGATTTAGTCACGTAGTAGTCACATAGTCATAGTCACATATCTTTTCTAGTTAGATGGTTTATGAGTCTTTGTATTGTCCATTAAACTTGTAATATATGTGTGAGTTGGTTGCAAGAGTCAGTATACAAGAGGATTTTAACATCGTCCACGACAGAGACACGAGGACATTCCGCGTGAAGGACAGCCACACCACACACTTGAAGACTTTCTACAAGCGGAGGAGTGTCACATGATTGAACGGGGGGTAATGAAAACAAATGCACGAGGACAAGGCGCGTGTCAGCTGCCTTTACATGCGCTTTTATTCAGAGAGAAAATAAAACAAAACGACCAAACTCTTGTGGAAGAAATCTGATTGTAAAGGCCAAAGGAGGGCTTCATATTCAATGGAGGCTATAGGAGCTGGTTACAGTGAGTCACTGTATAGCCGTGATGAACAAACTCAGCGTTGGTCTTGTCCGATATTTTATTTTAAGAGCCGTAACCAGGCAACGGAGCTGCTCTGATTGGCTGTTGTAAAGTGCCTCGCGTAACACGTTGGAAACATTTGGCACTGACCCACAGACATGACGAGAGACACGACGATTAATCTTTTACGAGATCTGCTGCTCGGGCCACGCCTCCTCGAACTCACAAAGAGGCTGAAAATTGGACCAAAAAAAAAAGTGTGCAGAAGGCTTAAACAAATGATTGCTGTAAATATTTTGAATTCATATTTAACTGCCATAACATTAGGGCTTCAGTTTCATGTTTCGAGCCAGTGCATTTGAGTAAGTGATGGTGTCATAGTTTTATTTTTGGGCCTACGTATTGTCTAAACCTCTCTCTGCCGCCGCCACTACAATTCCCACTGCTGGGCCTCGCCGTCCTGAGCTTAATCAAAATGGGTTTGGTGCTCGAGCCATTGAGCGCTGCTGTTACATCAAGTGCCACTTACTCATCGCTGCCATCTGGGTCCACGCAATCACAGCACCTTTATGTAATCCTCTTTAACTAAGTCACCATGCCAAGGTATGATATACACGGCGCGCTTTAGGCTTAGCGCCGCTCTTCAAATACAGAACCCGGAATAATATTAGAGATAGAGAACAACTTACCACAGACTGATGAGACTCTTGGGGAAAGAAGTGTCTGCTGGCTGCCATCACATTGTCACAAAGCCCAGTGCTGGTATTATAATCCTGTTAGAACATTTAGTGTGTGAACTTATACAGTCACAGAGTTCACGCTGTATAGAAACCGTTTTACTCAAATGACGTTGTTTTGACGCAAATTGGGAGAGTAAAAACTTCTGAGTACTTAATTAAATATATTTCTACTTTATATTTTTCTGCGTTTCATCAATCGAACAGTAAAAACTATGAGCAATGCATTACAGCGTATGTTCTGAAATGACTTAAATCTAGCAAGAAATACCTGGAAAGTGCTTGAATTAACCAAAAATGTGGACTTTAACAACCGTAGCATTTATATCAGTAGAGACAGGAGCAGCTTCACAAACAGCGGTGGACATTTGAGAGCAAGGTGTTAACTTTATCCAAACCAAGGGCACAGTCATGTTGCATCGTCTAACTCAGATAAACTTGGGTCTCTGAAATGTCACTCGAGTTTCCAAATAGGACTTCTGAGATGTATGGCTGTTCCAGTGTGAATTTACAAGTTCTAACACATTAGTTTCTGTCCAACTTATAATTTAAAACGTCTACAAATGCCTCAAAACTAAATCAAATGAACGCTTTTTATGATCTAAATAACATCAGCCAGCCCAGGGGCTATGGGTAAATTAAAATTAAATTAGTACAATTGCTACAACCAGGTACAAGTATCTCTACTGTTAAGGTTAATGTATATTGTACACTGTCCCTGTCTTATTAAACAAACGAAAGAACAAATAATAAATCAATAAAAAACTTGAGTAGAAACCAAATTATAGATTTAAAAAATGTTGCTGGTAGTTCCTTATAGCGACTGGTGAGCAAGTGCATTGTTTTCATTTGTGCTTCAGTCACTATATGCGATGCAGCTGAATCCTACGTGTAAACTGTTATGGATAATAAAAAATATGAGAAAAAAGTAAGCAAAGAGAAGTGGAAATAGAGGAAACATTTTTGAAGCAAAGGCATCATGAATGCAGGAGAATAACCATTTCTCAAACATGTGTGATTCACTAAGTACAACTTTGAGTGCGCAAACGAGAAGAGAAAAGAATGACAAAAAAAAAGTCCATTATGCGTAATTTGTCTCCATCAACTATAGTATTTCAAAAGTGTGTGCAGCATTGTAGAAAGCCATAGTAATTGCCTGAGTTCGTCTTGAGTAAAGAAAACTTACCCAGCCGCAGTGACTGGAGTCAACCAGAAGGTCAAACTCTTTCATGTGAGTGAAAGTCCCCGCTGGATTAGTGCCACTCTCCACAAAAACACTCTTTACTTTGAGGTTTATTTCTCCAGTGAGCTGCAGTCCCTGTCTCCACTCAATTATATAATAACATACTTTAGACTGTGTTGGATATAATATTAAAGCGTTACTGACAGGCACATCAGCAAATACAGTTTCAGTTTCCATGTGAGAGAATATGCAACATACATACAGTATTTGATCAGAATTTTGCCTTAGAGTTTACTTATTACAGTAACTCATTCATAAGGATTATTTGTTAGTTTAGTTTTCTGCAGCTTAGACTTGCTTCTGTCAGACATTATTCATTCACTAGTTAAGATTTGTGTTGATTTTAAACACCACATAATTTGTCTGGTAACCTTTGTGTTTTTAAATGTATTGTATTTGTTTTACATTTTCTTATCTGTTTTTTTTTTTTTAAATACAGTTGTTGTATTTGATTTGACTTGTTTAATTGAAGCGTTCAATGGGGCCATACTCTATAACTGTTTCTATTTTTTTCTGTATTGTGCAGCACTTTGAAAACCGTTTCTGCTTGTGAAATGTGCTACATAAATAAAGTAGATCGGATGGGATTGTCAAAGCACACATTCTACATGCTAGTTTTGGATGGTTAAAGGCACTGTGTAACTTTTACGTATGTGGTTTGCCACTTGCTTTTCTGTCATGTTTTGCTGGAAAGTTCTGCCTCGCATTTATTCAATTACAGTTGTATTTCTAGCTAGAATACATTAAGAAACACACATTCCTACTGTGAGCATGCTTTCCTCTCCACAGATCTTATTTATAAAGTGCGCACACATATGAAAATGTTGCGTATGTGACTTTTGATAAAGTCTGTGATCAGTGAAAAGACAACTTGATGAGGAAATTAACGATTCGGTCCAAAAACTTGTGCATCTGGGCTTGCAAAGATGAGGCAAAAGACCATTGCAATCGCAGTTATAAGTTCTGTATTCTCATTCTGACTTGCTAAGGTTAACTTCAACTTTAACATCTCTTTAGCACCTGTTTTGTTAGCTCCCAGTCTGGTCACAAAGATGAAATCTGGCTTTAACTGGAAACACTACTGTTGCTTTTCATGAATATTGATAGTCATATATGTCCTTGCTATTGTTTCACAGTGATGTTTCATGTTGTCTCCTCATGATGTGATAACTATGTCTCCACCTATGTCTTGTGTATAAAAAGCATGTGTTCTGATTGTTATGTACCTCCGTCGACCAGGGAGAGATCACTATGTCAGGGAAAGGCGACTATTCACTTTGGTACCAGTGAATAACTCATTGATCAGACTCATTCTCTCTGCATTTTTATTGTTTAACTTGTTTTAGAAATCCACAACAGCAATTCTCCCGTAACACCATCTGCTCTTAAAGAGAATGACAAGTTTAAACCTGTACTTTCATGTCAACATTTCAGACAAAAAATAAAACATTCTGATGGCGACAAGCATGGTGCCGGTTCATTCTCCATCACAGAAGTGAAGTAAATACGCATGGACTGGCCCACATAAGAAGCAAACTCATGCTCTCTAGCTGCCCAAAATATCCAGAGTGTACAGAATAGCATTTGCTGATTTGTAATAAATTTGCGAATCAAGTTGTGGAATGTGTTTGGTTTACTTCTGTTAAAATCACTTCTTATATTCACACAGCGTTTACGTCGTGGAGCGGATCACGAGTTTAACAAAACAAGAGTAAAACACAAAGAATCTCTCAACTCTTGTGCAATACATCCTCAGCATTATAGTACATCTACTTAAGTTTCATTTGTTTGAATACTGTTAATATTATTTTAGTCAGTTAGTGTTGTCAAGTACACAGCAAGTGAGTGTTACATAATTATGTTTCCAGTGAACTTCAGTTGCCCCACTCCATGAGCAGAATATTTGGTAAGCTTTACTATAAGGCTTTAGTATTTAGAATAAGCATTAGTTATTTGTTTATGAACAGTTAAATAGCCTTTACAACCATGTCTTATTTGGTTATTGAAAACAGTCAGATAATATATATAACACATATAACCATAAGGAATTAAAGCCATTGAGAAATGATTTAGCGCATATAAACAAATAACTAGTGCTTGTGTATTCCTTCAGATTAAATTGTTTTAAACTTGTAGATACTTACAGTGTTACAGAATGCTGAACACCACATAAAAATAATGTATTGTGATGATATTTGTTTAGTTCACAGACAGATGTCTTAATGTTTATTCACTTGATGTGCATTTGCTGAGTCCTGGATGTTAAAAAGGTGACTTGTTTGATCTTTTTGGCACGTTTCTCTGCATAATCTGTGCTTTAGCCCCGGAGCGTCCGGGTCGTGCCCAGTGTCAGAGCTGTACAGTGGTGTGAGCCGGAGTGAAGGGAGCCAGCGGAGGGCACTCAAACAGATCTGTGAGGAGTTCAGAGGGTGAGGTCTCACGGGGGCTGCTGTTTGCCACTCTCTGAACTAAAGTACAGTAATTAAATGTGCTGTGAAGGAGGCTGCAGCAGCATTTGTTGCTCAGTTTGTTTACTTCACCTGCAATTTATTGTCATCAGTTCAAATAGATTTAGACGCTCTGGAGGGCCAAGTTTGGCCCACGGGCCCCACTCTGGGCACCCCTGATCTTGGCTGAGTTTAAAATCTGATATCCCTTTGAGCAGAGCTTTTCATAATAGAGTAAATCAAACATCACAGGCCCAAACTAGAGAGTTTCAGAAAGAGTCCAGCCATTTGTTTGCTCAAAAGGGCATCACTTTGAATTAGGGGTCATTTTAGTCAGACATTTTAGGAAAAATAGGCCCCAAGATTGAGGATTACATTGGCTCTAAATGATTATGGTTTGAACAAAATACAATGTGGCATTTTAATTCCAGAAAGCGCAATTAGACCAAACACGTGTCTAGAACACTGAAGAAAGCTGTTTGATAGCTGTCAACTGTCTACAATAGAAAGACCGGGAGGAGTACATGAGTTTGCACTTCATTCCTTTTACATAATATAAATATTTCGCTCAAATATACAAATTGAATTGAAAAAAGTCCATACATAATCCACTGAATAAGAACAGACATGGCATTTCTTCGCTTCTACTACTTGTACCACTCAGAACAAGTAGGTTACTGTGATTCCCAAGGGCTACTGTCTGTCTCATAACCAACATACTGCATTGTGTAATATGATTTGTGTAAAATCTGCTTTCAGTTCAGTTCATGAGTGAAGACAATGCGGTTAAATCACCACTCCAGGGGCAAGTCTTTCCACTATTCAACTTTTAAAAACATTACATAAAATGATATAATAGACCTACCATCTGCGCTTGCTGTAATTCCAATTATGATGTAGGGAGAGCACGTTTTACATCCATTATGGCAACTTGTAATATTGAGTTCACGAGGTCAGGCCAAAATGATAATTGGATGATAAAATTGATTCTGTTTTATTTGCTTGGGGGTCCGTTTGTCCTATTTCTATGTCTTTTCCATTCAATTTCCGTCCGTCTGTAGTTGCACTGCATATGGAAGATGGCCACCGTTGGAGAGCGTAGGAGGTTAGCCAGTCGCGGAGCACCCACAGACATGAGGGAATACAAGGGGCGGTGCACAGAGCTATTTTGGTGGAGCTCCTCTGGATCTAGGTCTAAGTGATTAAAACAGTTGCACCACCATTCGTCTGAAGGTGCACTCGAATGTTTTATTTGGGGTTTCACATTTGTCCTCTACAAAAGTGTCCTACAACATGGCCGGCGACAACTGTTTTATTTTCCCATAGTGTGCGTGGCCTCCCTGAAGTGTTGTTCTTTGTAGAGCGTTGCATGTGTGTCATTGTGTGGCTGCTAAAGTATACGGGCTGAACAGTGAGGTATACAACTCTATTATAGGCAGCTTTTTGTAACACACTGCGCTTTGTCTGCATCTAGAAAACAGTATTTTATGAATGAATTGATGAATTTATTTCAAAGAAGCAAACATGAGTCAACAACATCGCAAGTCAAAATAGTCACAACTAATGATGCTGAGCTTTGTTCAAAAAGGAGCTGGAACTTATGACTCCCTTTCGTAGGTACAACTTACCTGATTTTTTTCTGTTTTGAAACGTGAAAAACAGAACTAGTCTCTAAATCAGTCACATGTATCTCTCACTTACCTAATGCATTTACAGCACCCTACATATTATCAGCGATGAGATTATAAACCCTTTTCACGAGTCTTTGAGCCCAGAGCGAGCTTTGCTGTCACGGTAAAGCTAACAGACATTAGCATACAACCTTGCTTCTCATAGAATAAAACGCTCTAAATAAATGTAGAGAAAGCACTGTGGTTTCATTTTCAATCGATTAGATCAGGCATGTCCAAACTAAGGCCCGGGGGCCAAATGTGGCCCTCAGACCAAGTTTTCTTCGGCTTCCTGGTGAATTGGCCCACATTGTCCTGAAGGTACTTTTTACAGCAAATTTCAGATTTTCTACAATTCTAACCTAAATAACTAACATTTTGGTGCAATGCAGACCTGATATCAAGGCATCGAGACTGAATGTAAATGTGGTGGTACTTAAAGCATCAAAAAAATGCAGCTTTTTTGAACGTTTCGCGATTGATTTGTGGCCCTCCGCTTGGTCTGTATTTCAATATGCAGCACTCGATGGAAAAAGTTTGGACACCCCTGGATTAGATGTTTTTACAATATATCTGTTATTATATGCTAAACAGTGGGTACATAACATTAACTATTTCTGTTTCTCATCAGCTTTAAAATGTTCAGTTTCCTGTTATGTGTTGATTATGTATTCAATAAATAAACAGAAAAAACATATCTAACTTACCACTTTTCATTGTTTTAATAGTTCAGTATAATTACTGTATAAAGTATAATTTCTTGATAAAAATGCTCTTAAATTTCATCGCGCTGGAACATTGTGTCAAATCTAGGTTCAAGTCGTTCCATAATTTGACACCGGATACAAAGGCTTTCTTTCTTGTCTGAAATTTGGGTATAATTGTATCAAAGCAAGATAAATATTCGCTGTATGAGACTGAGCTTCAGAGGTCTGCCCCGCTTCAATTTTTCACCAAAGTTTTAGATTAAAAACGTACTTCCTCCGTTGAAAATTGGACAACGCAGTTTTAATAGTTCTCCTAAATCAATGCTTGAAACTAGAAACAATGAAAACTAATCTCAATACAACAGGTAACTGATTTGATGAGTACTTTTTAGCATAATTAAAGTCGATTTTAATTGACTTTAATGAGGGTTTAACCTTGTTACAATGGTGTTTCCTCATCATTAGTTTCCTCAAAGTTGTTGATTCATGCATGTTTGAGTAATTCTGTATTGTTCTGCAACTAAGGCTCAAGTGCTCAGAAAATTCCTGATTTCACCTACCCCCTACCTCCTATCCCAGCCCTCATTTGTGACTATTTGAGAAATTACGATACATGATCCAACGTCGTTCTCAAATGTCACTTTTCAAAAATAAAAATCTGCCGCTCAATGTCAATGGACCCTGAACAATTATGTCTCCTTGAAAGTTTAGAAATGTATAAAAAATTGAGGCCACTACAACTATTTTCTAATCATTTGGAGCTCATCGAACAAGAATCTTTTTGAGTTTTGTCAGATTACATCAGCAGTTTTAATATTATATGCTTCAAACTATCATCCAAACAGTTTCTCTCAACATTTATAAAACATTTGCAAGTAAATTTGTAGTAAAGTTAGACTGACTTGAATGCAGTTGTCTGGCCACCCGACCAACTCTACCAACATAGCAACAGCTGTTTTCATGCATTGCCCCGATTCTCTAAACTGTATTCTATGTATAGCCAAACAGTACTGTCCATCTATCTCAACTTTACTGTATAACAGATTATGTTTAGCTGTCTTTTCTTCCTCGTGAATACCCACTGCGCCGTGCAAATGCCACATTGACTCTCCAGGGCCTCCACATCTAACCCAAATCCTTCTTTTAAGTTGAAAAATGGCTCGCTGCTGTAGCCACCAGGGACCACGAAGAAGGATGTCTGCATGAACCACCGCGGCTGTATTGGGTTACTTATTGACTGTAACATCTCTTTTCTTTGTGTCGCTGGTCCGTCTTGCTTAGACCTCTCTGCCGCTTCGTCACCCAGAGAGAGTGGCACCCAGACTGGCCACTTTCTTCGCTTTCGTGCCCTTTCCGCGTCCCGTCTTGCGGTCGATGCTGTGAGGGTTGTTATACGGAGGCCCAGTTAAGGCAGAAAGCACTGGGCCAAAGCCTAGAGGGGCCCGGCCTGAATGGATGAGCTGTCAGACGGGCCGGTTCTGGTGATGAGAGACCCAGACTATGCGCTCCATGCGGGCTGACTTTGGGGGGAGGAATGGGGGGTGATAGTGTCAGGACAGCACCCCAGGGAAGGGTGAGGACGTGCGGGTGTGCGGGGGAGCGGAGGGTGCCCGGGGAGAACCGCCCATGGGAAATATGGACTTCATCTCCGCTTTATCAAGTCCATCTGTAAAACACATTTAGAAAAGGCAGCGAGACACACCCACAGGCGCTAAAACAAGAGCACACTGTTCTAATTTAAGGGAACAATGTCTCTGTGCTGGAAGAGTGTCGCTTTGCTCAATATCATCACGCTGCTGCTGTTTATGAAATTTGAGTTTACTTGTAGGTTTTGTTTTGAGTTTTAGACAAATGTGTGCAAATAAATCTGATACAGCCATTGTGCAAACGTTCAAACGGCTAACTAGCACTTGCATCAACTGATAATGTTGTGAGTGGTGTAATGTAATTGCTCAGTTTAGAAACATTTATTAGGTTTTTGATTTTCAGTACACACTCAAACAGCCAAGGTTATTTTATGATGCAACAGAACAAAATAGTCTTGCGGAAAACGTGTGTTCAAATTTGTCTTTGTCTGCGAGTACTTCACTTTCAATGATCATGATTTGCGACATAAAAACACAGACTAAATGTTTGAAGATCAACCTGAGTACTGTTTTCAGCAGCATTTATTTGAAATAACAGAAGCTTCAAAGTTTCTGAAGTAATTTCTGCCCAGTGTTGCACCTTACCTGCTCATTCCACTTGTGTTTGTGAAGCAAATAGACTTAAATGAAATGTGATATTTCTCTGTGTTGTTCATGTGTGCAGACGACAGAAAAAAACACTATTGGCATTACACATTATCTCTACGTTAGAAATCAAATTATCACTAGTTATGAAACTTCTCAACGATTTTTTCCCCACATGTGACATTTGTCTATATATATTTTGTAGCCTTTTGTCCTCTCAATTGTATGTGAAGGGATCATTACTATAGACAATGAACATGAACCAGGTCTAAAACAGAACTATTCTAGATCTAAATCAGGTCTAAAATATACACAATGTTACTCTAGTTGAGCTAGGACTAACTAAAATAATCAAATTATCTCCAAATTATGCTTAAAAGACACTGATAATGACAATATATTAAGAACGGCAAGGAACTTTGACCCATCTTTCAGTATCCGAGTCCACCCCTGCTTGTGTCCATGGAGATGTTATAATTACATACTGAAACAAAATATAGCATTAAATGTATGGATCAGTCTCAAATTGGATATGCCTCCCAGTAAGAATGCACATTTTCAAAGGTAAATTTTTGTGTGAATTAATGCAAGCGTGACAATTTTGATGCCATACTGAGGAGCATTCAAGACAAACAACAGTCAAGCATCCAGTGCAAATGTTACATGGCATTAAGGATGGTCTGCCTATATCTGCTTGTTCTTGATTCAAAACCTGACAGCCTTTCTTATTCTGCACTGGCAACACAAGAAGTAGACTAGGACATGAACCTTTGGGGATTCTCGTCAAATTTATATGTTTTAGAATCACATCTGTGCAACTAAAATCATCTGGGGCAGCAGTGCATAGTCCATATATGTTATTATTCCTATAGTGCAAGCATAATAAGACCAGAAACTCCAAGTATATCCCTATATACTACGCATATCGGTTGGCTGCATGGTGTGTGGCTTCAATACTTCAAATCCTATAGTGTCCACATTCATTGCTACTCAGGCTGCATTAAACCAGTGTCTATGGGTTGTTTGTTGCAGCGTATACTACAGGGAACAGGGGAAGTGACAGGCGACTCCAGGGACAGACAGTAAGATTTAAAAGGAGAGAAGTGTGGTTGAAGCCGCAGTGAGGAGACAAACAGGCGTCCCCAGAGATCCAAGACATCAGACAGACATGTGGTGCGATTCCAAGACACGGGCAGACAATACACCAACCACAAGTGAGAAGAAGCGATCGGAATTAAGCTATTGACAAACTAAAGCAACATATGTCCGTTTAAAACAAGCAGATGGTTTCAGAGCTACATGTGTGAAGTGTCGTTTGTAATTGAGTGTAGACCTTACGTTTAAAATGTTAGTAGTAAATCAAACAAAATGGTCTAAAAACAACTATAATCAGAATTGTAACTACTCTGCCAGTCAGATTGTTTAAGAAGTAGTTTTTAAAGAGTTGAACATGCAACGAGAGAGAAAAACAGATACTTAAAGGTGCACTTTGTATGTATCTTTATTTATTCAAGAGCTGTGTTTTTTGTTGTTGTTCTTCGTTTTGAAAAACATTCTAACATTAGACAAGTGTGTGTGGAGCGGCCTATTCAGTTTAGTGTGCTCTAACCTGCTTTGTTTATCGTTTAAATACTTCAGTATCGCAGTGGTGGAACAGAACATACAAAAGTGAAAGTACTCTACTGAAGTAACATTTAAGGAGACATATTACGCTTTTTTCCACGTATTCAGTATTGAACTATGAACTGCCATGTGGATCTACAATGGCTTAAAAATAGAAACAGGTTCACGGAGTTCCTTTTCAAAACTCGGGAACTGATAAGCCCCACCTCTTCATAGTGACATTTCATCGTAAGCAGCAGTGGATTGTCATTTATATGTTTTTATTTTTGAAACGTGGTTATGTGACATTTTAAACCCTACATGTATCATACAGCGTCTTCATTTTTCAAATAAATGCAAATAAGTACAAAAATGTGGGCGGGAGGATTGGGGAAGGTACTCGAGCTTCAGTTGCAGGACAATACAAGATTACTCAAACATGCAGGAATCAATCAAAAATACAACTTTGAGTAAACTAAAGTTGAGGAAACACCAATACAAAAGGTCAAGTGTAGTTGAATTTTGCACAATATGTCCCCTTTATGTAAATTTTAAATGGGATACTTTTTACTTTTACTTCACTGCATTTATAAACAGGTTTCTCTCTAGTCCATTTAACCCTTGTGCTCTCTTCGTTTGAGAAATGCACATTTGGTCAAAGAGCAATACATTTTCATAAACATTTGCATAAATTGTCAGACCACCCATGAAAGTTTCATAGCGATGAAATAGAAAATAAAACAAAAAATCTCGACGGGGTCAAATGGACCCGAAGATAGTGGAAGGGTTAAACTGCACTGAAAAAGCAAGTACTTTTCTGGATTTGAGACCGCCAAGACAGGCTTTTGACAAAAATGTATGAATAAAAATGACAACATAAATTATTGATTCAGTCACTTCCTTTGACCAAAGAACAGCATAATTCTTTATCAAGATTCCTACATTTGACCCTTTAATACCAGAGTGTCCAAACTTTTTTCATTGAGGGCCACAAACCACAAGACAATGAAGTGAATCATTCAAAATTTTGGTTTTGCTAACCAACCACACCCTTAATACGACTTGGAACATTAATTTTAGGTCTGTAAAACATCAACATTACGTTTCAGTAGAATTAATTCTTCCAGTTGTACAGTAAAGTTGGTCATGGCAGGAAGCCTAAAGGCCGATAAAAACTGGTCTGAGGGCAACAACTGGTATTTCAATAATTTTACTTAATTATATAATCTGATACTTTTATTTCAGTATCGTTTTGCTCCTGTATCATACCATTAAAAACTGAAATTAAAATGACTAATCTTTTTTTTTCCATCGGCACGGCTGCCCTCTCCGGAACACCGCCTTGCATTATATTAGTGCTTACACAGCCCCAGTACAGTGCAGCCAGCAGAACGACCTGTGCTAGCGGACTTATGCTAAACGTGACATTTAGTCCACAAAGTTCACTTTTGTTTTTCCAAAGAAGTTCCAGAGAGTGCAAAGTTCCACTCTGTTTATAACTGTCCGGATTTTTACGCAACTCCCATGAGCCTTTTCTTAATTAGACCTTTAATTTCTAGCCTTACTTTTCAGCAATTGGAAGTTTTACTGTTTGCAAATAAAAACAACCAACTTAAGCAGTTTTTTAGTGTTCATTTTTTTTGTTTTTTTTGTTTTTATTAACATAGTATTTACCCCTGATCTTCCGAACTGGTAAAGAGAGTTTAAACAAGAGTCTTGGACTGTGTATTTTATGTTTATTTTCTATATTCTGATATGTCTATAGACTGTATGTCTGGGAATCAACATTGTGGTTAGTACTTGGATGGAAACACAGGAACACCAATGTTGTTCTGTCCTTACACAGGACATTGCCCAGTATGAAAGTGGTAGGTGCATGAATGATTTGTGGTGGTCAGAGGGTTTGATGGCACAGATTAGCAGTCTCGCTTCTGTCAGTTTGCCCCAGGGAAGCTATGGCTACTAATAGTTTACCACCACAAAGTGTACAGTGTAGTCGCCCATCGAGGCAACTACTGTTACGATTTAGGGTGGTAGAAAAATAAACTGAATTGAATACATAAGGCACTAAAGCGCTAGGAGTGTCGTGAAAAGTGCTAAATCCAGTGATGAATGAGTGTTTGTATGCTTTACCTCATGCTTTACCTCATGTTTCTATTCTGTGTTTCAGGAAAAAAAGACGAAAATATAAGTAAACTGTAAATTCAATCATCATCACCATCAACAACTTTTGTGTCTGACTCCAGGGCAAAAAGACAACATAAGATTTATTACATCAACTAATGCTTGGTAAGAAGTTATTTTCATCCTAATCTTTCTTGGCTGTTGAAAAGTGCTTATGGCAATCCTTATAGCTAAAGTGGGACTACAGGCACACTTCAGTGATCGAGAGAAAAAGACTAGTGCCCAAGTGAACACGTAATTTCAACAAGAACCCACAAAAAGGGAAGCGAGGACACGGCGCCGACGTATTGAGAAAGCCACTGCACGGCGGAGGGAGACAGGCAGCAGAGAAAAGTCGAACTGGCAGAGCAGCGGCGGTGAGGAGCGGAGAGGAGCAGCGCGCACAAAAACATCAGTGGAAGCTCATCACAATGCAGCGCGCGCATGCAGCCCCTCCTGGTTGGCTCTCCACAGGGCTTCTATCTGCAGGGCTCAGAGCAGGTAATAGCAACGCTCCAGCCATTAATGCCGGGAGAGCGGGCGCAGGGAAAGCCTCTGTTCTCTGCACAAGTCCAAGCCTTTCTATTGGACGACTCTGATACAACAGCAATCCAGCAGCTGTAGTACACCCAAGAGGGACGGATTTAAAATGGTTCAAGCAATAGTCTACAGTGAGAAAAGTATTGAGTGGAAATAGAGGTAATTGTGTTTGATACATTTAAAGGTGCACCTTTTCAGGATGAAGGTCAGCCACCTGTATCTATGTGGATGCAACTAACGATTGTTTTAGTAGCTGACTAGTCAGTGTTTATTTTTGTGCTAATTCTATTTTACACTGAGATTTTTGAAAATGCATTTTTTACCAAATAAAGGTTAAAAAAGGTGACCGAATAAGAACAAAGTGTGTCAATGTTTATAATTTGTTGACCTTTTGATTAAAGCAGAAGTAACATCAGCGACAGAGCTCCCTCTGAAAATACACTGCTAGTAAAAAGAGCCAAAAGCTTTTTCTTTTTGTACCCCTTCCTTTTTTTACTGAAATAAGGAAGTACAATCACATACAAAAACATTTCATGCCGCCAAATGTAAAAAAGAGAGACAGGGTTTCTCAGGAGAGTTGTCTTCGGGTCAATGTAAGGAAATGTTGCAAGGTTGGTTTTGCACACAGAGACAGCAGGGGGAGACGGCAGGGCTTTGAACACCCCAAAAATACACTTAGAACCACCACACGGACGAAAATGTTACTTAGTTCTGCTTAAAATACTGCTGTTGTGTTTGTTATTAAAAAAAAAAAAAAAGTATTTTGGCATGTGTTTTCGAATCCAAATGATTTTCATGAACTAGGAAAACAATGAAAACTGTTATGTTGGACATATTTTCTGTTAATTGTATACAGCATTAACACATAACAGGAAACGGAACATTTGAAGTTATACCTCTTCCCACTCCTTTTAGAACATGTGAACCTAAAGCTCTGTAGCCTCTGTTCAGCACCTTTCACTGTGACCTGTGCTCTTTCAATGACATTATTTGTGACATGCCTTGTAATTTATGTTTGCATGTTTGAAATAAATTCATTCATTTATGTAGATCACGATGATCAAAATACACTCCTTATTGTATTAGTCCCATTGTAAAAACATGTTTTGCAGTATTATATTTCTGTGGAGATGTTGTTGCTTTGTCTGGCCTATTTTGCAGTATAGTTTCAGACTTTTCTCCTCGGAGAGCTGACGGACCATTCACCAGAAAAGTTATATCTTGCACCTTTAAAAGCTACATAAAAATACATCTTGTCTTGCGCCCAAGGACACAACAACAATATGCACCTGTGGCAGCGTGAACTGAAGAGTGGAAGAACGTGTTACCAACTGAACCAACTATTCTGTAAGCATCCTCACCTCACAGTAAGAAGATCTCGGTTTGATGCCTTTGTCTTTAGGTCGTCGACTTCAAAACAGGCACAATAATCAATTCATTATGATTCCTGACCAAGATCCTGGCTCAAGAGCTGGTGAATGATCCCGAGGTCGTCCACTGCTCCTCACAGGTTGCTCAGAGGCGTCAAATACTATCCATACGGGGCACTAACGAAACACAAAAGATATCTTAGTTCAAATTAGAAGAGGTATTTTGTCCAAAAACACACATGTGAACACCTACTGTTGTAACCATATATTAAACTGCACATACTGATAGTCTATGTCACTGTTTCTGTACGGGTTTGAACTGAATAGGTACGAATCACGACTAATAGTCTATTCCAGGTATTCTAATTTGGGGCTGTTGTACTGGACGCAGCAAGTCTTTTGTGTCCCATTCTGCTCTCAGCACACTCCCACTGACTTTATTTTGGAGCATCTCATTATCCTCTCCTTGTGCCTCTGAGATATCACCAAAATAAAATAACAAAGCTACATTTCCAGATCATTTACATTCAGAAAGCCTTGCCAGCACTACCTTCTTTTAGCACTCAGCAACACGGGACACTAAGCAATTACAACGCTTTCCCTTTCAGACACTCTCAGGGTGGTCTGAAGCAGGTGTTGAAGAAAATAAAATATATGTGTTGTTTTTTTTCCCCACAAGTTATTTTTCTTCTTACGCCAATCCGCTGCATTAGGGATAAAATGATAAGACAGGCTTGAAAAGTGCTCTTTGCAGCAAAACAATTGAGGCAAACAGAAGACGGGAACATTTGGTTTTTGCTTGAATCTGTTTACAGCTTTGGAAGCCAAATGTTTAGGTGGAACAATACCTGGTACAAGATTTAAAGGAATATTAGACCAAATAACGCCTTAAACCGGCTGCACACTGGGTTTTAGAGTCTTACGAGATTTTAAGACAGAAAAAAGTGAGGGGCACAGACATGAGGGCATTTTGCAATGATATTTTGTTTTACACTCGCATTAAGGACAGTCACATCACACACGCGGCGATCTGGAGGGCGGGGCACACAAGTGTCACGCGATCGAACGGAGTGTAATCACAACAAATACACAGGTATACAAGGCAAACCTCAGCTGCCTTTAAATGTGCTCCTATTTAGAGTGGGAAAAAAAACGGATTCTATGGCTTAAATCTGCTTGTAAAGGCCACAGGAAAGTGCCATATTCACTGAAGGTAAACAGCTGCTTCCACAGACTTATTGTAGCCACGAAGAAATGAAAAAAAGTTTGCACAAACTCCGTCTTAGTTTTGTACGATATTTTCTACATTTTAAGAGCCGCCATTAGGCAACGGAGCCTGGCACTGTACGGTTGCTCTGATTGGCTGTTGTGAAGTTCCTCTCGTAACATGAGAGCAATGACAAATAATCTCTTATGTGAATCGCTGCTTGGGCCACACCTCCTCAATACCATTGACCGTTACAACACCATTGACTTTGCAGTTGTTTAGCAAAGTTGTTGTACAAATCACAGGTTTTGTTGTAATATAATGTATCAACGTTATCAATGTCAATGTATTATAGAATCTGCAATACAATTTCTGACAGATTAGAAAATATGTTGCAATACAAGCACAATACTGTACAATACAGTAGAACTAAGTACCTTTAGCAAGAGAGCTCCCCCTGCAGATCTCTTGTGAAAATACACTACCAGTAAAAAGACATCAAAATCTTTTTTTTTTTTTTCCTTTCTTTTTGCCCCTTCTATTTTATTGAATTAAGTACAATCACATACAAACGCTCCAAAAATACATTTGCAACCACCACACGGACTTACAAAGACGCTTAATAAGGTAAAAAATTAGTTCTACTTTAAACAATATGTTTATAACAGATCCGTTTTCAAGTTCAAGGGTAATATATCATGGTACTTGATGATGATTTAGAAGTGATGGCGATATATCACTGAGGTTTGCATGGACATATAAATGTATAATTTATTTACTTACTGTATCTTAACACCTTTTGTCAATTGCAATTTAACACTAATTACAATTGTTAAAATAATTTAACATTACTATTTTCATGCATTTAACAAACCAATATGTTCAGATGCTGCATATTATATTTTTCTTTTCTTTTTTTTCTTATACTTTTCATATTTACTCAGTCAAGTTAAGACAATTGTTGTTTTATGACTTTTATTTGTGCATAATTAAATTGTCTCAAAATGTTGGAATTTTAAAGTCCGTTTTCACTACATTCAGTCATACTCTTAATTGTTTGTGTACCCTTATCTGGCTATTTGAATTGTTATACCCTGAGTTTACAAATCACTTAATCTGTCAGTTAGATGTTAAAAGCATATTTGTTGATGATAATCCTCAAAAAGCATAATCCTCAAAAGCTTGAATGAATAAATAAATAAAATAAAATAAAAGTTTACAGAATAAAAACAAATTTGGATTGACAGTTCAAACATCCAGGTGTTGTCTGCATGCCATACACTTCAGTCATTTCAATGATCCAGGATTCTCCAACTGTAAACATCACATCCATATGTGTGCATATACTGGAGATGTGTTTCAATTCATTTCATTTTTTTTTCATCCAAGAAAAGAGATAAAAGTACAATTACAGTAATCAGGCCTGACTCAGTTCCTGTTCTGCAGCAAAGAACATTTAAGAGCAGACATCCATAAAAACACTGCAACAGCCACACACTCAGTTCAGTCAGTGACTATTATGTAGCTTTCAGCCAAAAAAGTCTGTAAGCCAAAGAAAAAAAAAAGAAGAAAAAAGTATACAGGGCATGTTGACTATTGAACAGGGTCATGGCTATATGGATGTCAGTGCAACTAATTGGTTTAAAAAATGTTTGGCCTTTTACAACTTTACAGTTAAAGCAATAAGTCGTGAATGTGGATATTTCCTGGACATCAGTGGATTTGTGATGTGCCATTAAATAGTTTTTGTTCGTTCTTAGATATTTTTATGCATTGAAGTATAAATTCCAAACCATATTGTTGATTTATACACATTCCTGGAACAACCATTTTTCTTTTCATTTGCTTTGACCAGTTTTCGGCGCTAATCTTTGCTTGATTTTTTTTACCTGTTGAATTATTTGAATACTTGACTGACTGATTTTTCAAATTCACTGTCCAGACATCGCCGCTGTTCTTTGCTTGACTTTATGCCATAAGTTCCTATTCTTTTCATTGATACGTACAAAAATAGATGTACACTCTTTTCTCTCAAACTCCAAAACTCAACCGAGTTATTTTGAATTATTCCAATCCTCTGCCCATCCATTTGTCAGTTGCTTGAGCAGAGATCGCGGCAGTTGTCCATTAGGAGAAGCATGGCCCCTTCGTCTACGGCCATCAGTGCTGCTTGTCCTCCTCCCTGCTAACATAATCAGTAGCATAATCAGCTCAATCTGTTTCATGCTCTCTTGTTACTGCTCCAATCCCAGCCAGGTTTGCCGGCGTTTTCGACTCTCCCTCCACCTCTTTCCTCCCCTCTCCCTCCATCCATCGCATCGCATCCAGATCAATTAGTATTCACTGGCTGTTACTGATTGCCTCCCTGCATTTGTCACACACTGGCGCAGTCTCCCTCTTGCACATGCCTCTGGTCAATTGGTCTTCATCGAAATCCCAGATAAAGGCGGCTAATGTACGGCTCGCTGCAAGAACTTGTGCGTAACGGATTTCGGCGTCTCTCAATCTTCAAAATGTTGAATTTTCTCTTTGAAATGGTTAACGTCAGAAGAACCTTGACTTTGACGCCATCTGTTTGTAGCATTACCTTGCTCTGCGCGCTGCCACAGTATTCAAACAGCCGTGTCGCCGCCAATAAAGGACCTCAGTGGTGTGACTAAAGTAGATTTCATGGAGACAATAGTTTTTGGCCACAGCTGAATTGAACACACACACATCCAGGTGCAGGGGTGACATTAGTGATTCTTTTCTCTGGTTTCTTCTAAAGCGACTTGTTTTGAAAAAGGTTATTTGAAAGCGGTAATATTTGTTGCATTTCTGGTAGGTCCGCTGCATGATCCACAGTGACTAGAGGGTCTGCGCATTTGGTCAGATCTGTGGATAGGTGACCTTGCTTGAGGAAAAAAAAAAAAAAAATTCAAGGTATTTATGAGCGGTAAAAACACCCGCAAGAAAATAAATGCTAAACAGACTTGCCATACTGTGGAACATTCCAGAGTAAGCAATAAAATGGAAAAACGCAGGTGCCAGACCCCAAAAAAGGAAAGTTAAATAGGTTGGTATATTGACCTTACTACCAGAAGGCCATGCATGAGTTTGAATAGGGTTGCAACAAATGAATCGTTTAATCGCAACTAATTTAGAATTCGAATAATCGTTCATTCATTTTCTACCGCTTATTCCTGTTCCCGGGGTCGCGGGTGACTGGAGCCTATCACACACAGAGACACGGACAAGGACAGACAACCATTCACTCACATTCATTCACTATGGGCAATTTAGAGTTACCAATTAACCTGTTTTTCATCATGTTTCATCACGTCTGGGGTATTTAAATCTTAAAAAAAAAAAAAAAAAAGAGTTTGGTTTTTTTTCTGGTTCATTTCGTCCTCATATTAGTTACATTCACAGAAGGGATTTTTGATTTCTTAACTAGAGCTGACTGAAAACTGCCTAAAAATTCAAATTCAGCCTTTATTTTTCGACTTAAAACTTTTCCTTCTGTACACTCCGTCAAGTACAAGATCGTAAAGTTTGGAGCTTGCTCCTTTTAAGTGGTGATCTGTATGTCACTTCGAGGCATAATCTCCCAGAGAAATCTATGGATGAATTGGATTAAATGAAATAATAAAACAGTTTTTGCAGCAGACTGGACAAGTTTGTTGTTTCCACATGAAAGCCGATATGTTGAGAGAGCAAACTGACCAAAAAACTTGCCTGTAGTGTGTCGCCACAAATAAAGGTAAAATAAAAAAGTACTAATTATTCTATGTCACTCATGTGTGAAGCACTCAGGCATATCTGATTGTTGTCAATGTGTTTTTCTAATACAGTTGACCTTGACCTTTCAATCTTTACCATCTTTTTTCAATGGCAGTGTATTATGAGACAATATAAGGGTAGACTCAGGTATTACACAGAAAGACTGGGAGCTACCTGAGATTAAGAAGCCAGTGTCACCTCACTATATCTTAAGGTAATGAAGGCTTGTTAATTATCCTTTGCTGCTGGTTCTCTCTAACTTGAATATAAGACTAATATCTCCACCTAAGTACAGGGGTCACGGGGTCAAATCCAGATGAAATTGCCTCTCACTTTTAATACCAAAAGTCTTCAGTATCTCTCAGAGCACAAAGGAGAGTTAAATATTAAGAACTATCCACTGGTAATGCACTGTTAGGATAAGGGTTCGACTTTTAACTATTTGTTTTCTTAAATCGTCAAAGTTTTTCCGCAGCGATGTTTATTTTAAGATACCAATTAGGAAAGAGGTGACTGTGCAAATATGAAGAAGGCCATCGCTTAAATCTGCAGGGGAAGTCTGAGCAAACGCGCTATCCAGAAGAGGATCAAACTTTTAATTCCTAAGTTCATCTCGCACTACCTTATCTCGGGCGACTCATCAAATAAGGCTTAGCGTATTAAAACACTATTTGCATGGTTTATGATAATAGAGCAAAGAGCGGCGCAATTAAAAGAATTATTGCCTCCGAGTGAGTCTGGATAAGAAGTTCAATTTCACAGTTTTACTTCCTGGATCTTGAAGCGCAAATTTACCTGCCAACTTTTAAGTAAGAGACCACCGGATATCATGTTGGTTAGCTCCAATCGTTTTAGTTAAAAATGTATTTTGCCAGAGCGGTAATGGAGGGCAGCAGCTCATTTCAAATCAAATCAAACGTTGCAACTTTTGATGGGATAAATCTGGACAAGGTGCCAAAAAGCACTTTCAAACAAAGAGACAAGTGGACCATTTTCATGACGGAATACTTTCTCTTTTAAATACTGTTAGTACTCTCTATTCCGCTGTATCTCAGAACAAAAGTTTTCCTCTAACATTTGAACACTCTTTTCTAATGAAGGTTGTTTGTTTAGAGAGGGCAGGAGGTGTTTTACTTGCCTCAGAAACAACTCATTTAATTACCACATAGACTTGAAAAACTTTTGTATTGAAAAAGTGAGACATCACAAGATACAGTTAAAAACAGTATCTAACAGATGCCTGAAACAGAAATAGGAGTAATTCACCTCTGTTCAAGTCGTAAGTCCAAGTCACTAAGTCATGAGGGGCAAGTATAAGTCAAGTCATAGCGCTTCGTCAAATAAGTAAAGTCACAGCTCAGTCATCAAGTTAAGGTTTTTTCTGTATTAGTTTAGTCTGATCCTGTGCTTGTTGTACAAACACCTATGCAATCCTGAATTTGGCTCCAGTTGGAATAAATTAATACTGTTATGTTATATCAAGTAGTTTGGCTCAAGTCTCAAGTCATAGAGGGCAAGTCTAAAGTCAAGTCATTTGGGTTTATTGGGTAAGTCAGACTCAAGTCCTGAAAATTGTGACTCGAGTCTGACTCAAATCAAGTCATGTGACTCGAGTCTCCCACCTCTGGCCTGAAATATTGTCCCAAGAGGACTTTGTCTTGCACGCGAAAGCACATAAAAATATTACACAAAGTAAGGAAGACATATAAGATTACATATAAGTGACATTACAATACACACTGTACAGCAGAGTACTAGGGTTGGAATTTGTTTATATGAGACAAAGAATGTAACGCCTCTCATGTTCATCATTTGAGGCATGACAAACCTTCGTCTGGATAGTAGGAGACAGTATTCGGTCAACAAAGGAGGGTAAGTGTCAGCTACAAACTTCTGAGCAAGATTAAGATCGTTTTTGTTGGCAAAAATGTAGAGGTTTCCCTAAAATCTTGCTTAAGTTTCTTGTGTTTATTTAAATGCAGCTGGTTTTATTGCTCAAAGAAAAAATGAATCTTTAGTCTGAGTGGTGTCTAGATCTGACCTGTAACTTGGCCTGATGGCGCCAAATGCTTGCCTCACCTCAAAACATATCCCTCGCATCAACCAGCAGCTTCTCAAATAATGTTCCAACCAACCATGTGGCGAAAGGGAAGAGGAAAATGGCTTCAGATATGACCTTTTCACCCAGTTTACACATTTCTACAGTGCTAGAAGTTATGTGAATCGTATACTGTATCACTTTTTACTCTACACTACAAACAATGTCTCTGAATCCACTAGGAATGTCATGTAGTCTTTGCAAAAGCGAGTGACCGATGATTTGCTGTGGCTGGGAACTTTATTTATGAGCATCCAGAGGAATTTGGATAAACTTGGCGACTGAATTGGCGCCCAAACAGCCTCTTCAGTGAAGTCGTTTGAAGCGCTGCAGGCTCCAGGGGGTTTTTATGGCACTTAAACTGGAGTGTAGAGTTTAGGAGGTGTACGGCACGTCACATCTGCCCCAGCGTGTCCCTTCACACCCTTCAGAAGGCCATCCCCTCCATTTACAGAATTAACCAAGTACGCGAGAGGGACCTGAGATCGATGTGCACTCGGCAGCTGCGCCATCTGGCCGTAGTTTGTTTTCTTAGCAAATGAAGCTGATTATTGAGCATACAGGCTAATGGCAGTGAAATCTACCGAGTCGCCTTTGGAGTTTTGACTGAAAAATGTGTTTAATAACAGATAGTGAAATGACTCTATATTCAGTCCACGGGCAAACATGCATAATCAGTGGTAATGCATGCAGGTGTTTGCAAACAGCTTTTAATGGCTTTGACACCACTGATTGGGGTGAGCACAAGTGCAGCATGCTTAGAAATATTAGCCCGCAGAGAGCTGCAGCTGACTAACTATATGTAACTGTTTTGCAGTTATGAGAGCAGTATTGTCTCAATGTTTTGAAGATTACAACCTGCAGTACGTAGCTTGAATATCCCCACATTAGACATATCAACCCTGCTCACACGAAGATCTTTTCAGTGTATGATTTTATAATTTGGCAAAATTAATAAATGCAAGATTGATGAGTTTAATGTCATACTGTGAAATACAGGCAAAGCAGTAACATCTCCACAGAGACCAGTGGTGGACCCACAACCAGAAAACCACACGCACAGGATAAGCACCCCAACTTATATTGGCTCTTGGCTATAGTGGTACACTAGTTACTTTCTTTTAACACAAAATCCCTGGCGTCTGTGTATATCTAGCCCTGATGACACTAAGGTGCACCTCTGACATATGAACCATCTCGGACTCAGGGAACGGCCTCCTGCTGGTGCCAGGGTCAGGACAAAACATGGAGTTCAGGGTCCAGAATTGGACCTGCTTCCTATTAATTTGTATCAGAAGGGCCCCCATGTGAGACTTCTACCCCCAGGCCCACGAATTTCTATGAACAGACGTGATCGGGTGCATAAAATGAATCACACTCTGGTCCACATGCCTCATTCATGCGTCATACATACCCAATTATTTATTCATTACACAATTTGCATGTGTTATATTGAAGACATTCCACGTATTTGTTCGTGTGACTGATTTACAGCGAAATTGGGCCATGGAGCATTTTTCTCATTCACAAAGCTGAGTTAAAGTTAGCTTAATACACTTCTGGTTATGTTATTTAATTGGCAATGTGCCCTTGAGGTGTTATTATTATTACCCTCGAATTATACAAACAAAACCAAATATAATAGAAACAAGACAAAAGCTTTGCAATATTATGAGTATTTGGATAATTAATTTTCCAATGAACAACGGCTCTGAGATATTTGATGAAATAACTCCTTGTTGCGTACTGAATTATGCCACAATATAAACATTAAATCTAAACCTACAATCAGTTTTTAGCATAAGAATTCTGAAAGTTATCTTAGCCTGTGTGTTTATATATATATATATGAACAAACTCATTTCAAATCATATTCATTTACACAAATGTAATCCATCAGCAGTGAAATTAGCATTTCTGTTAATTCAGTCGTTTCACTATTACAATATCGATACCCTTTCGTTTTCAAATGTATTCACTTAAACTATGATTTCGTTTGCTTTGATACAGGCTTAAACCTTGCTCTCTTTGGCATTTTTCAAACCTTGCACCGTTACTCTCTTATCCTTCTGAAATAATGCCTGCATTCCTGAATGGGCTCTCAGCCATCTGCTCTTACAAAGCAGACACACTCTCCAAACTTTCTCCAGGCCAACGAAAACACATTTAATCTTCTAACACAACCTCTCTTTGGCCACCCACATTGCAGTAAAATTGCTGCCCAAAGAAATGGCATAATTAATTAAAATTTTATTATGCTTTTATGTAATCTTTCATTTACCATTTATCACATCTTAAAGGTGAACAATGTATCTCTCATCTGGTAGAGGGTCTGTCACCTGCTTATCTACACAAAAATATTCCTTTGTTGTTCCTTTTTTTTGGAATGTTCCATTGCATGGCATTAAACATGTCTCCCTATGGATAGATGAAATGTAAAAAACAGAACTAGGTCATGTACCTTCATCAAGACCATACATCTATTTATAGAGCGTTTTATTCTACAAAAAGCAGGAAGTGTGCAGTTAGCATGCTAATGTTAGTTAGCTTTACCCGGGATGGCAAAACTTGATCTGGGCTCAGAGTTTAGTGAAAAGTACTTATAAAGTCATTGTGGTGAATATTTAAGATGCTTGAACTGCATTAGGTAAGTGAGTGATACATGTGGTTGATGAAGAGTTTACAATGAACTAGTTCTGTTTTTCAAGTTTCAAAACAGTAACAATCAGGTACAGTGCCTTTAAGTTGCACCTTTAAGGTAATATTAAGTCTATCTGCAGCAATTGACTCTATTAAGTAATTAAACGATACATTAAAATATCCATGGGTTTCTGAATGATGAAAATTAGGACCTTTACCAGAGTAACTGACAGTATAAAACAACATATGATATCATTTGAAAATATTGCTTACAAAAGAAATCAGAAACCCATAGATAGACCCAGAGATAATAGATTTCTGCCATTTGACCTTTCAAAATATATCAATATTATTTGCTCTTTCTGTAGAATTCAATGTTAAGGGAAAGAGGGAACGTCTTGTAACCAAATCCTTTGAACACAAAACACGTGAGCATTTTTCAAACCTTGCACCGTTACCTCTCTTGTCCTTCTGAAATAATGCATTCCTGAATGGGCTCCCAGCCATCTGCTCTTACAAGGCAGCCACACTCCAACTTTCTCCAGACCAACGGAAACACATTTCATTCCCTAATATGACCTCTCCTTGGCCACCCTCTTTGTGCACAGCCTTGTAACAACCCCTCGAAAGATAATCACTTCTAACGGAAAAAATGTCCCTTCCCCCAACCAGTCTATTGACACCACGACTCTGGCTCGTGCCCAAAAGCTGCTCCTTGTTTGAGCGGCACACTTACAGATGGTAAACAATGGCGGGGTCGGTCCAGCAGTCCGCCCCCCCACTCAAAGGGATTTCCTCTGCAGTTTCCCTTCTATGGCCTGTGCATTCTTTGTATTAGACTTCAGACCAGCTGCTTACAAAAAAAAAAAAAACTGTCCCTGCATTCTTCACTTTGAGGAATTTAAATGTAACGGCTCTGGCATTCAAACAAGGGGGGTGTATTAATCAGGGAAATGAAGTAGCGGACAACAAAAACACAAAAGGAAGCAGGCAAATCCCACATGTGCTGTTGGACAATAACGGCTTATGATGTTACACAATTAATTACTGCATTAATAACAAAAGTTCACTGAATGTTATATGAATTATTTTTCTTTTTTGTCAGATATTCAAAACTATTTACTTGCTCTTGCTTTTAATTTTCTACCTGAATACAAACATACAAATTAGACAGAACCATAATTATGTATACCTTGAATGGTTTAATCAAATCTGTTTTCATTCCAGGTATCTTACAATGAGCAAAATAAATTGACTGGTTCATGAATAAACAACTGAATTCTTTTTTTACTGTTAAATGTATTGTATTATAGTTGTTGTTTTTGTATGTTCATCGCATTAGCAAACGAGTAATAACTGTCAAATCAAACTTCAGCCTTTAGTTTCTAAAGTTCACTTATTACTGTACTATTTGTGGCACTTTGTGAAAAAAAACAACATACATTTCATTGTCAATCCGTTGTGGACAGCTATATTTTTGGTGCATTATTGTCCAGAATAATGTTAGATTTAAGAAATGTTTTATTATGAGGTTGTTAACATGTTTTCTAAAGCGGCTCTGGTGTTGTCACATATAGTTGAGTGGTTGTCAGTCACCAAAACAGGCCTGGTTTTACATAATTTGTGATGTTTGGAACTTAATGCTAACTCCACCATTGAAAATGCATTAGTGCTAAAATATGGAATGGTACCAGATTAATGGAAAGCAGAGTTTGTTAACACAAACTGGAAAGGTCCACTGCATTTTATTGGAACGCACTTTGGTCACCTTGAGTGAAATGGGCTCTATAAATAAAAGTTGATTAATTGATGGATATTAAAAACTGACTTTTAGCAAACTAAACAAAATGATGTGCCTTATCAACATGTTAGCAACAAATTAATTATGAAACAATACTTTCTACGATATCTTTGAGAGAGTGAAAGCAGCTCAAATGCAAAAGGTCAAACATAGTTCAAAATACAGCCGACACATTCAGAGCTTTATGATTGGTTAAAGTGAAAGAGCACTTTTCAAATCGCCGGCGTATGATTGGCTCGCCAACACACATGACTTCCCTCTTCCTGTTTCTATTTGAATGATGCCGGTGTCAGACGGCAGGGTCAGCGGGCCCCAAACCTGTTCATCCGTTAAAGCGCCGCGAGGCCCCGTAAGGAAAGATCAATGTCCTCTGCGAGTTAATGCTGTGGTGTAGTTTACGGTCAGCTGACGCCCCGCTGAACAATAGACAACAATGAGCGCACGTGCCGCCTCCATTGTGGCAGGCAAACTGTGACATAAGGCCTTTCCCCTGGGGCCCACGTCCACCTCCCATCTGTCTCTTGTCTTCGCTCGTTCAAAGGACTCCTGCTCCAGCGACAGACAGACTTAAAGCTGCTGTGGTTAACGTCATGTAATTTTTAAAACACGCACTGGCAGCAGATGAAACAAAAGGTGCGACTGCAAGATGCTATGTGTTAATTGATTGGCCCAGATATGAAAATAATCAAATCAAATCAAATCAAACTTTATTTATAAAGCGCTTTTCATACAAAAATTGTAACACAAAGTGCTTTCCAATTTACATATTAAAAACAATTTCCCAAACCCACCCATTCACATATTTAAAAACGATCCCCGGAACCCACCCCCACCCCGGCCCCACCATCCCCACATTAAAGCTTCCACACAAAGACACACACGTACACATGCACATATTCACGCACACACACATGCACACACACCCACACACGTACATACATACATTAAGATAATGGGCATGAGGCTGAATGCAGGTGAACCAGCTGTGAGAGCACCATCAGAGGAGCCGTCTGCACCAGGAGCAGAGAGTCGCCTGCAGCCAAAGGACACAGACTCAAGACCCAGAGCAGAGATTAGGCCCAGACCCAACCTCCAGCAGGAGCCCATGAGCCAGTGCCCAGGGGCCACAGCCGACCTCTGCTCTCAGTACAGAGGGCCCCTCAGAGGAAACACTGGAGAGTCTAAAATGAATAAAGGGATTCAGATAAAGGAGGATGAAGATAAAATATATAGTAAAGTAAAAACTAAGACCTAAGGTTGAAAGTAAAACACATAAAAACTAGCCTCAATTATAAATAAAATAATAAATTATATTAAATGCCGATATAATTAATAAATATTAATCAAAGGCTAAGCTAAAAGGTGGGTCTTGAGCCTGCTCTTAAAAACCTGAGCGTTCTCTGCGGCCCTGAGGTTCTCCGGCAGGCCGTTCCACAGACGAGGGCCGTAGTACTGAAAAGACGCCTCGCCGTGAGTGTGTGTCCTGACTTTGGGAATGACTAGGAGCCGGCTGCCGGAGGAGCGCAGGGGCCGCGAGGGTTCATATGGTAAAAGCAGTTCTGAAAGATAAGAAGGCCCAAGACCATTAAGACATTTATAAACCAGTAAAAGAACCTTAAAATCGATCCTGAAACACACGGGAGCCAATGCAGTGATTTTAAAACCCGGTGTAATGTGGTCCCGCCCCCTGGTCTTAGTCAGGACACGTGCTGCTGAGTTTTGTAATAATTGCAAACCTGCAATACTCTTTTTGGGAAGACCAGAGAGCAGGGCATTACAGTAGTCTATACGACTGGAGATAAAAGCATGCATCAGCGTCTCCGTGTTGGCCCGAGAGAGAATGGGGCGGACTCTGGCTATGTTCTTTAAGTGATAAAAACCTATTTTTGTGATATTCTTTATGTGAGGAATAAAAAGTCAGCTCAGAGTCAAAGATAACGCCCAGGTTTTTCCCTTGTGCCGATGGATTAAAAGACTGTGCTTGCAGTTTGGATAAAAGTTTCTCTCTCTGAGCCTCAGGACCGATGAGTAAAACCTCAGTTTTGTCCTGGTTAAGCTGGAGAAAGTTTTCTGCCATCCAGGATTTGATGTCCAAAATGCAGTTAAAAAGAGCATCCATTGGCCTGGTGTCCTCAGGAGACATGAAGATATAAAGCTGTGTATCATCAGCATAACTGTGGAAGTTGACTCCGTGTCTCCTGATGACACCACCAAGAGGGAGCATGTAGAGGTTAAAAAGTACAGGACCTAAAATCGAACCCTGGGGCACACCACATGTGATTTTATGGACCTTGGAGGAGCAGGTATCTAAACTTACCATGAATGTTCTGTCTGTGAGATAAGAAGTAAACCATTTGTGCACAGTACCAGAGAGGCCCACCAGGTGCTTCAGTCTGTTTAAAGAATAGTGTGGTCTACTGTATCGAAGGCTGCGCTGAGATCCAGTAGAACCAACACTGTCACCTGTTTAAAATCATAACTTAGTCTAAAATCATTTAAAATCTTTGTCAAGGCTGTCTCGGTACTGTGGTTTACCCTAAAACCAGACTGATATTCCTCAAAAATGTTGTGTGTGTTTAAGAAATAATTAAGTTGAGTAAAAACAAGTTTTTCTAAAATTTTGCTTAAAAATGGTAAGTTAGATACCGGTCTGTAGTTGTTAAAATCATTAAAATCTAAATTGCTCTTCTTTAGCAGGGGCCTCACCACCGCCGCTTTAAAGGCAGTGGGAAAGACCCCCGTCTGAAGAGAGCAATTCATCATGTTTAAAAGCTCCTCCCTAAAAGATCCATAAAATGACTTAAAAAACTGGGTTGGAATTGGATCTAAAACACATGTGGTGGGTCTCACTGAGGAGAAAACTTTATCAAGACTCTCAGCATTAACCAGGACAAAACTGTCCAGTGTTTCCTCTGGTAAAGACAAACACTCAGATGTGTTAAAAACAGAAGTTCTACTTGATAAAATGTTACATCTGATAGTGTTTATCTTACCCATGAAGTGGTCTGCAAATTCCTCACAGATGGAATCAGACGCCGTTATTTGAGATTTGTTAAAATTGGGGTTAAAAAGTTGATCAATTGTAGTAAAAAGAACTTTGGGATTATTTTTCTGATCTGTGATTATCTTACTGAGATGTGCGTTCCTCGTATTCCTTATTGTTTTATTATAAAGTGCTTGTATTTCATTAAGAATTTGCTTGTTAATTGTTATTTTGTTTTTTCTCCATTTTCTTTCTGCCGCCCTGCAGTCCCTCTTCAGCTGTTTAAGTTGTTCATTTCTCCAGGGGGGTTTTGATCTTGTATGTATCTTTTTTAATTTTAGTGGAGCGACCTGATTAAGGGAACACTGTAGCTTACTGTTAAAATTGTTGACAATAAAATCACAGGGGGCAGGTAAAACAATTGGAGGGAGGTTACCTAAAACATTAATGAAATTTGCAGCCACTTCAGGGGTCAGATGGCGCCTCCTCACAGTTCTCACCGACGTCTCCCGCTGAATAAAACCAGTGATGTTAAAAAGCACACAGTAGTGGTCAGAGACAGCCAAGTCGACAACAGAGGACACACTAGCGGTCAGGCCATGGGTGATGACCAGATCCAGAGTGTGTCCTCTGTTGTGAGTTAACTGTGTGACGATGCTGAGTAAAATCCATGTAATTAAGAACATTTAAAAACTCCTTTGAAATCGGGTCTAAAACATCATCAATGTGCAGATTAAAATCACCGGTTAAAATAATCATATTGTAAGAGTTGTATAAAATTGATAAAAAAATCTGAAAATTCTTTGATAAAAAGACTGCACTTTTTTGGTGGTCTGTATACGGTCACGCATAAAATTGTGGGGTTGCTAAAAAACACTGAGTGGTATTCGAAGCTTGTATATTGATTAAATAAAATGGGTTTGGTGGCCAGAGACTTTGCACAAATAGATGCTGTGCCACCTCCCCTTTTACCACTCCTAGTAGAAAATGTAAAGTTAAAATCAGGTGGGGAGGCCTCGGTGAGAATAACTGATGCATCTGCACCCAGCCAGGTTTCAGTTAAAAATAAACAATCAAGTGTGTAGTCTAAAATCATGTCATGAATAATAAATGACTTATTCAGCAGAGAGCAGACATTGAGTAGGGCCAAATTTAAAGTAAGAGGGGGCTGGATTGCAGGGTTGTTTGGAGTATTTGTTTTAGATAAGAATCTGAGATTATTGACAGTTTGTGAAATGTAGGTTTTATGCATAGGCCGCTCTCTGTTGATGATTACAGGAATGGTGTCATGTGTACATGATGGTTTTGAGTCTATTGATGAAGCAGTGGATGATGAGGGGGTGGCGTGTTGTCATACAGATTGTAGAGTGAGGTTGATGTTGTGAGAGAGAAGGCGGGATCCAGAGAAGTTTGGGTGTAAGTGGTCCTTTTTAAAAAGATCAGGTCTCTTGAAGAATAGAAGGAAGTTGTCCACATAGGGGATATTGTGAGTTGTGCAGTAGGATTTGAGAAATAAATGAAGAAGTCTCAAGCGGCTGAATTTGATGTCTCCAAAGCGGGGAGGTGGGAATGGTCCTGAAACAACACACTGTTTGTTTGAGTTATGGATGGTATTGATGAGTGAAATGAAGTCTTTATTGAGGGTCTCTGATTGCTGTAATTTGAGGTCATTTGTGCCAACGTGGATGACTACTGTGGATGCTGATGGAAAGTGGTGGAGGATGGTGGGGGCGGAATCGGTGATGTCCTTCACGAGAGCACCTGGATGACAGGAGGTGTAGCCTTTGCTGACTCTCACGTGCCGGACCATGGAGGAGCCCAGGACCAGCACAGATGGGCCAGGTCTGGGCGCGGTAGATGCAGAGATGAGCGCCTGATTATTCTGCTGCGCCGCAGCACCACCCGCAGGAGCGAAGCGACCTCCTCGGTCACGCCGAACGTCCAGGCTCGATGTGCCCGTGGAAGGCGCCGCTCTAGTGTTTCCCAGCTCACGTTCGGGCTCGGCGTGAGCTGGGAAGACGCAGAGGACTCTCCCAGCTCACGGCAAGCGTTTGGACTTAGCGTGCGCTGGGAGGGCGCAGCGGAGCCCCCGGACCCACGACGTGCGGTTTGACCCGGCATGTGTAGGGGGGCTGCTGCGGAGCCTCCAAGCGGGGCTGGAGCAGCAGGTGGAGGCAGTAGCGGAAACTCACTCTCATACAGTGGATCCATGGTCCGCGGCCCAGGAGGAGGTTTCGGTGCCGGGGTAAAATGCAGCTGCCCAGAGCGAGTCTTAACAGCCGAGCCACGCGTCTGAGAGCGGACTGGAGGCGGCAGCTCAGAATGGTTGCGCTGCGATCGTTCTGTTCGTCCTGGACATCCCGTTTCCAAAGCAGGACACCCCTCGCAAACCAGGAGGCTGAATTGATTTCTGAGCTCCAACTCTCCGGTGGTATGGGAGCGCGCGGGTCGGGTATCGCGCTGGAGCCGTTGCGGGACCCAACATTAGTCCATGGGACAGGCTTGACTGGAGTTGAGCTAATCGGAGCTTTTGGCCTGGCTCCCTGTTGAAACCAGCGGCGCTCGTCAGAGTTCGTGGCACCGGGAGCCGATGTAGATGGCCGGGACACGGGTGTGTAGTTAGCTGTTTCAGCTAGTTGCGTGCTGGTGGCGGCGGCGTGGGTCCTGCCCAGGATTATGTCCATATCACGGTCGTCTTGAATCTTGAATAAGGTGGATATTTGCCTTTCCAGCTCGGCCACCTTTTGGCTGAGACCAGCGCAACTGTCACAGCTGGAGTTGGAGGTAAGTGCGCGCATGGCACACCGGTAGCCTAGCTAGTGTCCTTTTGGAAAGCGTTAAAATCCGGGCATGCAATGATAAAAGTAGTTTTAGAAAGTACTGTGACCTTGATAAATATATACAGGTGTCCTTTAAAATCAATAAAAACCAATAAAAACGTCAAAATTCGAGAGCTCGGTCACTCTAGCAACTAGGACGCCGACGCATGCGCACTATCTCTCTGTTTATGAACTTTGAATCACATCGTAATGCTGGGTTTCAGATGGTATCATAATATTGTACAGGCCAATAATATTCAACACAGATGGGGTGCAACAAAATACTATCATTAAAATGCAGATTTTTGGGTCTTGGGTCTTCTAATCAATAGGAAAATATGGCTCTTGCCCTCAATCTTATTCTACAATTTAAAAACATATGTTGCTTTCATGTTTCAGAATTTGGCGATGGAGTCAGGGCCTATATGATCCACAAATGTTGAACCTTATCATTATTTTTCATGGATTGATTCCACAAACTTGCCTTATGAATCTTGTGTCTTGAAATTATTTCAACTGAGAACAATTATGTCTTTGAATTCAATAATGGAACCATTTTCTGAAGCTATTGTAAACAAATTATTTGTTGAAGTTCATGTCAGTTTTTGTTTCCTCTGGATATTCTAATATTCTATGTTAATCATAAATTAGGTCGAAAATTCACAATCTGACCTTTAAACAACAAATTTGACCATGCAAACTAACAAAAAAGGGGTGTTTTTTATGAAAAACGTTTGATGAATGTGCTTTATGCAAAAAACAAAACAAAAACATGAATTTAACAATTATTCAATACATCCAACTTTAAAATGCATTTTATGATTTGTTTAGTTTTTCTTCAAAGTCAAAAAACAGAAGTGTTCATAAGTAGGCAGAATACTTTAACAAGTACAATAAGCCATTAAAGATGCTGTGTATGTATATGTATTTATTATTTATTTTTTCAATGAAAGCAGAACTAGTTAGTTTAACAATCTAAACCCAGCACAGGAATGGGTTTTTAAATGGGTAAAGCACCTTTAACATTACAATGAGTGGCATTGGTCTGCCCTGATCAAATGAAGAAAATAATGCACTTTTAAAAATGTTTTATGTGGTTAAAGTTATCAAGTAATGGTCAAGGTATATATATGCATAACATCAAAAAAGTTGCATATCTAGACTTGTTTCCCATTCCTGTAGCGACACTCCTAAAGTCACATGACAAACGACCTCTGGAGCTGCCACTGGATTCAATATAAGTGAATGAAAATGTCCTCTACACCTGTTCCTAAGGTCATCTGCTCATTCTCTTTCCGGGAATTCTATCTCTCCATCCAAATAGTTTTTGTCTGATTTGGCAAAGGCTCAAGATGTCTGAACAAGATGTCGGCCATCACCTAATACAATGAACTCAACAACACGCCTCAAAATCACATTACTGAACAACAACAAAAAATGTTCCTAACTTGGAACGGGCAGCATATCTTCTCAATTTGGGAAAGTTCAAGCCATTGTGTCCACTATCCGTAGTGTGAGAAAGGAAATGACTACAATAACTGGAGCCTCCTAATAAAATGCGATGCATGTTGTTGCAGAGTTTTGCTCAGGTCTTGCCTCAGACGTCAGGAGCAGTCCATCCATCACAGAGCTCGTACAAATATTAGGCATGGTAGAAGCATGGAAGGGACAATGTGTGGGTTTATCTCAACGCACCTGCCCAACACACTCATGAATACTACTTAGCATACAAAAATAAATGATGTGTTCCATTCTGACAAAACCTGTGCTAAAATGTCATACCTTTGTGAGCTATTAGTAACATGCCCAACTATGGTGTCATCATGAGTATTCACACCATTTCTGTCAACAAATCCCTGTAACCTCATGTAATAATCCAGCATGGGAGAATTTATTTTTAACCTTTCAAGATGAATTCTAGGACCGGATCCAGGAGCTCAGAGCATAACGGCGCTGTGCCCTGTTCAGGTAAGTTCATGTAAGAGCCTATGTACGTGGGCTTTTTCCCAGTCTGCCCGGACTAAGACTAAACCATACTCAAAAACTCCATTAACGGAGCAAAGGGTCCACCTTTAGAAAGCAAATTCTGCTCGTCTCCTCTGCAGCCGCACAGCCACAGCAGCGGACGATCCACGAAGCGCACACCCCAGACCTCGTCATCTGTCTGTGGCGATGGCCTGAAGCAGTCTCAGTCCAGACCTGTGAGCCCCTGAGATGGTTGTCACCCAGTCACATGAGCTGTAGACGATGTCATGTCGCTCAAGAGCTCGGGCCCCACTGTTGGCACAGCCCAGAACACTCCCGCGTTGCAGAAAATGAATAAAGCTAAATTAATTCTTGAATCTGCACTCCAAACCATCTTTCGAATTGTGTATTTTGTATCCAATGTTAAAACTGAAAAATTACAAATCAAACTGTATTTTTGTTTTTTCATTTCATGAACATTAATGGAAAGTCAAATCATTAATTCATTTTCTACCACTTGTTCCCATTAGGGGTCGCTGGTGACTGGAGCCTAGCCCAGTGACTTTGGGCCTTAGTACACCCTGGACAGTGATCAACTCGTCACAGGGCTGACACAGACACATGGACAGACAACCATTCACCCTCACATTCAGTCACTAGGGGAAATTTAGAGTTACCAATTTACCTGAACACTTGCATGTGTTTGGACGGTGGGAGGACGCCGGAGAACCCGGAGAGAACCCACGGTAACACAGGGAGGACATGCAGACTCTACCCAGAAACAACATCTGATGTTGGTCTGGTCTGGGAATCAAACCCACGATCAGGAGGCAGGAGCTCTAACCATTTTTTGCCACGGTAAAATCATATTTTCCTTTATTTGTGTTCAATTTTAAATTGAAAATCAAATGGACGAGGGGAACACGGACCAAATACAAATACAATTTTCAAATCTTTATTCCAATTTGTAAGGACACAATCTGGTATTTTCAAAGGACGGGTCACAACAATGAGAATAAACAAATTGCATATGTAGGAGCGGTGCAAGAAACACACATATTGAAATAATGAAACGTTCTCATCATAAAGATCTTGTCATTTGTGCACTCAAGAGTTAAAACTTTTACCAAAGTACGTAAGACGCCTGTACTTTTTTCTGGGGGGGTATCTGAAAACATAACTGCGCATAAAAGTACAATTTTATCAAAAGGCTACTCAAGAAAAAAAAAAAATAATTGTAACAGAGATAACATTTAACATAATTTGAGAGCAGCCAATGATAACGCTTTGGTCACTTTACTTACGGCAAACATTCTGTCTCGCTAAACCAAATCCCAATGGTTTCAACTTCAACCGTTGGTCAGAATATACCCAGAGCAGCTTGTAAGTTAAGGACATGGTGGCGTTTGGTCCGCAGAGTGAAGCGGTGCGTCCGTGTGAGCTCATGCAGCACTCTTTAAACATAAAGGTTGAATTTGGGCTTTTAGCAGAACTGAGGCTTTTACCAGCAGCAGGACCAGAGCAGGTGTTCATTTCAGCGCACCGCAGAGACAAAATGTGCTCTTTCTGATTTAATTCTCCAGAAACAGTTTTGACATTTTGACGGTCGAGAGATTAAAGTTATGACAGATGGCTTGTCGCTGGAACATTTTCTACATTTCGCATCTATCTTAAATTTCGATTTTTCTCGTAAATAAAGTATTTTTAAATGAACTGTTTTCTTTTTGCATTTTTTGGATTAGCTGTTCACTTGGAGACACTACACCGCAGTAAGATCTGGTGTGCATTGATTTAACATGTTTTACACCAAATTTGCCATATTTATTGTATAATATATTTCAAACACTTCCCTCTCCTTTTTACAGAGCTACAAATATCCATTGGTAAAGCTTTCCTAAAAAGAACTTCAAAAATCTTGTCTTTGATTGCAGCTTTGACCTCTGCATCCTGCTGTTGTGTCTTCGGTGGTTTAAAGGTGTGGGCTGTTGGCACGGATTGGCAGCCATGCTTTTTCAGTCTGCCCCAGGGTGCACCCAGAATGGATGGATGACTGAATACATAATGAGTGGAAAAAGAAAATGTCACATGGAGGGCAAGGTCTTTTAAATCTATGGGTAATTCACTTTTTGTAATAAATATTCATTTCGCCTCACAATAACTGAGTCACTTTGAAAAATGCGACGCACAATTTGAGGCTACGGTCAAATTGTGATAATATTTTACATAAATTCAGTTGTCCTAACTGCACAAACATTAACGTTATGCCTTTTTTATTGGCCCAGTAATGTAATAGACTGTAACCAATTTTGTTCATGTATTAAAGGAAAATTAGTTTGGCCCCAGAACAGATATAATGTAAGAATACTGTGATGGCAAAACTCCACTCTGTAGCCTCTTCCTGCATATACTTTTTGCATGCCTTTATTTTATCATATCATTATTATTCATTGCTTTATGTTGCACCTTACGACACGTCTCTAGTTTGTGAATTTTGTTCACTGACTATGGCCAAAACTTTTTTCTGAAAGTTGCAAAAAGAGCTTATAAACTTATTGCTGTGAACAAGTAAGCTGTCAGCAATATGTAAGGAAAAAGCATTCGTTTTGACCGCTGTAAACACTTTAAATTTAACTAATTTTGTTTTTCACTTTAAATCAGGTACAGCGCTTGAGAGACAGTGGGCCCTTGGGTTGGCTCTCTGAATTTTTAATAATTTATTCCTTTTTGCCCACCCTCTGTTAAAAAGGAACTATGAAGCTGCTGGGCATGTTATACCTAAAAGAGAAAGCTATAAGCCGTCTTATTTCCAGTAAAATCAGCAATTCTGGGAAGAAAAGACAAAAGAAAATAGTCAAAACCCAACATATAGTCAAACTATAACACCAGCAACATTCCTTGTGTTTAGAAAATGCAGGAGGGATTCAAAACCTGATATTACTCTGTGCAGCGCTCATCTCCAATTATAATTAGAGTAAATCAGACACAGAGACCAAAACTACAGAGTCTCAGCTTCACAAAGAGTCCAGCCATGTGTGTATACTCCAAAGGGTTCATAAACAGCTTCAGTTTGAATTAGAGGTCATTTTAGTCAGACGTTTTAAGAAAAATAGGCTCACAGCTGAAGCGGTTAATACACCTTCAGTTTGAGTTAAAAAGCATATTGCACCATACATTTCCGACCTCCACCTCAATAGTAAAATACGGTCAGTTTCAGTTGTTGTGACGCCAGGTGAACCCAGTCTATAGCGTCATACCTCTGCCCGATCAAACGGTCTGTATCCCCTGCACTTCCTCATCTTCCTGTCAGATTCACTGCAACAAAGTCCCCAGAAAAATCCATCACCGACTTCACCATTCTCCCTACTTCTTCTGACCAATATTGTACCTCTCATCCCCCAAAATGCAGAGGCAATAATGAGCGCAGACATCAATCCTACTTTCTGACACTTTGCGCTTGAAGAAGAATTTTCGTGTCAGGCAATAACCGGCGGAGGCCCTGTGTGCGGCGCGCTCTGGGCTCGTGCCTACACCGGAGTCTAATGGGGAAGATCAGCTCCTGCATAAGCGCGGCCAATCACTCACGCGCTCTGCCTCCTCCATGACACGACTCAGTTATGGCTGCTGGCGCTCATCATTTCTGTTATCTTAAGATATCAAATCAAAGTCTCTATTGGCAAAGACCCTGACAAATGGAGACAGAATGATGAGAAATGAAGGCGCGTTTATTCAGCTCGCCAAAGTAATGCAGAGAGAGCGATCAGGGCTAGGTGACATTTTAAAGTTTTAGAAGATATTATGTTTCAAAAAATGCCAATTTAGTTCTGAGTAGGCTATCATATATCACTTCATCTTGAGCTTGATTTTTTTTTCTTACTAATAGTGGTTAAATACTTTCTTCAACTTCCTGTTTATGAGCAACATTTTGAGGACTTTGGCCATTCAAATGATTGGCTGTTTTCATACAACAACAAAAGCTCGACAGTTCCAGGAACCCTATTATCCGCAGTCTGGTCAGAGGAGCCATCCTGTCCCATAGCAACAGAGGCTGAAAGTGGGTCTGACTATAACATTTGAACATTTAATAACAAATATTCAATAAAGTTAGGAACACAAACATGTTCTTTTTTACAGAATTTACAGTTACTCAGATTTTTTGCTGATACTTACTAATTAAGAATTGTGAAACAGTTAATCAAAGACAGAAAATTAATTCAATATACTTGCAATGAAGTTAATGTTGTAAATGTACTTGTTTTTTTTAAAAAAAGGTTCCTAGTCTAACCAGAAATTACCTGCAACAGGAGCTAAAAGTACCCAAAGTTTGGCCCCAGTCCCTAGTTCCTACTCTGTGAGAACACCCATCAAATGGGGACTGCACTACCTGGAAATGAAAAAGGTTTTCTGGCAGAAACCTTTTTCAGTAAATAAATTCAGTATATTTATTTTTGCCTGGAAAATCCAGAATGATATCTCTCTGTATGTCCAAACAGATCAATATCGGTCTGGTCACTCCGTAATCTCTGCGAGTTCAGATGGACATGATTGACAGGGAGATTAGCCAATCAGGGACACGCATGATCCAGCCATATCAATACAAACATGGCTGCTTACGAGGAGAAAAGAAAGGCAAAAAATATCACAGGGATGGAAAAACATCGCAAATTTCTGCAAAATTAAAGAGTGAAGCACAAAACTCTGTTCGTTTGAGGTGAGAAGTTTGATTTTATGCTAAAACTAGATGACTAATGAACTCTTTGATTTCACAAGTGTCACAGAAATAAAAGCATCTGATTGCACAGTATGTTTTGGAATTGACTCAACGCTTGTCGGAGGGCGGAGTGACCAAACTCACTCTTCGTAAATAATTGAAGAAGTGTGTATTCTGGATCCCAGGCAATATGTATTTAATCTGTCTTCATCCAAACCTCTGGTAGAAACAAAATATATTTATATTTTAATTTAGGGCAAAACTCTTCAAATTAACTTGGGGTGGATTATTTAGGAATCTAGTTTACTCAAAAACTGAAATTATCCAAAATCCCTTCTGTCAATATTTTTATAATTTACATGTGTACGAAATTAATCGAGAAATGAAACCTTTTTTCAGATTTAAATGTCCCAAATATGTGCCTTTTGGAAGTTTTTTCACACATAAAATGCCATATTTCTAAATATAAACATTATAATAAAAAAATATTCTATATATTTTTTCTCACATTTATGTCAGTAAACCACAGGAGAAGTTTCAAATTGATATCCTTAAATTTACGATTTTTTTCCCAGTCACCTGCAGTGCCTCGCCTTAACTTATAAAAACATAGTACTCTCACAACATATTTCCATAAAGTGCTTTAAAATAAGGACACCAACCTTATGTTAACCAAGTTGATGTCTTTGTATTGCCCACTGTAACAACCTTACACCCCGGGCTCCTGGCTGATCGGATTTTGATTACATAAGCCAATAAAAATAGCATCCTCCAGTTCATTAGTTGCCGATTTAGATCCATTCGGGGTAAAGGAGGCATTACGATCTGTTAAACGTCTTACATTTTCCTATGAGTGAGGAGGCTTGCAACAAAATAACCCTGGATTAGAAAGCATAATGAGGCCCTGAACACCCCCTGTGGGACAATTAGGTGCAATGGGAGAGTTGTGCTGACATCAGTGATCTGTAGAATAATTAGCACCTCTGCCCTTCGCCGAGTCCCCCAGGAGAGCTCCCTCACCTCCGGCACCGCGGTCTACCGGAAACCCGACCCACAGCCGCAATAAACACGCCGGCAAACTGTACATGCAACTGTGAAGCGCAATTAAGAAGTTAGTTTGGAGGCGGTGATCAGAAGGCAAAGGGGGGTTGTGATGATTGCTTTTTGATTGACCTGCAAATGTACAGATGAGATGCGTTTTAAAGCAAATGAGAGCAGCTGTTTTTCTTAAAGGTGCGTCATCGTTTTTCAGGTGGAGGGTGCGCCACTCGTTTGTCTTCCTGGAGATGTTATTGCTTTGACTGAATGTTTCACAGTATGGCATTAAACGTATCTATCTCTATGGAGACAAACATTTGACAGCACCAAGTCAAGTCAAGTCAGAGGCCAGACCCCATTCACAGTAAGAATGCCTGTTTTTCAAGTCAGTATATGCAAAAAAGCAAGAGGAAGACCAGGATGATGCTGTACTGTGACACATTCATAAAAGGTAAACATCTCCATAGAAGGTGGAGTAAAGTCACTCTAGTAAAGTTACATAGTGTGCCTTTATATTAGCACAGTGCACATATTCATTTACAAAGCTATTCTTAAGTGCCTGAGTGACCTTGGAATAATCTATAAAAAGAACTTAATTGAAAGCCGCATTATCACTTGATAAATTCAAGAAAATTATAAAAAGTGTGGTGATTGAGAATTGTTTGTTTATTTATTATTATTACTATATATATTCTCTTTCTTTTTTTAGTAGTAGTTTTTCGTATTTTCTGTACTGGTGATAGTGTTGCTGCCTTCGCCAAAATGTTTTTAAATAAATGAGACTACTGCCAAAACTAAATGACATTACATTTTTTCTTATTTTGCAGTGCGCTGAAAGCACCATTTTGTCAATTTAGAGCTACTGAATCTTGATTATTTACTGAAACCAGACTGATGTAATTAATATAATAATAATTGTTCATTCTACTATTTTACTGGACAAGTCACTCTACACTACATTTATTTCCTTGGTAAAGCTACATCTGCAGTCATAGCTGCCCAGGTGGACTGAAGAAGTAAAAAAGCCCCTCTGACCACCATCAGTCACTCACTCACAGCCACATTATGGGCAAAGACCATCCATCCATATTGTCCCTCTGTCTTGCCAGAAGGACACTATACATTAGAGCCACTACTGCCCCACAGTGGCACCTGAATAAATCAAATTTAATGAAAACATACAATTATTTTTTACTCGTTAAGATCACCTTCATAATTTGAATTGCATGGTTTATCATTCAAACATTAGCCCCAGAAAAGACTAGATTCTATTGTTTTTGTTCTTTGCCCATTTGGCTTTGCGATTGGAAATTTCATGTGGAGAGAAGATAAGCCACCACCTTTTTAATTAGTCTGTACCAGTTGGCAGGAAATATGTGAGTGCTGTTTAATCAATATTACAAATGGGACTACAGGGTCCAAGTTCGGGCCATATCTCAGTCTGGAGCCTATCTGCCTCCTGATCAGTCCCAGGGCGCTCCTAGTCTCCAAACCGAACGACGACCAAGGACCCAGTAATGAAAAATATTTCTCAGGGTGTAAATTGAACTTGGAGTGGTGGATAGCATAAAAAAAGCTATTTGAACATGATGCTGGATAAATTGGAAAAAGTCCAAAAGATAATTTGCCTTCAGCGATGTGACCAAATGAAACCCATCAGCTGGTTCACAAAATGTCACACATATTCAAAATTACATCCTTGGTGTTTAAGTTAATAGGCACCTTTCTGGTCTGATTGTGACAGGTAATGCTGAAAACATGTTGCCTTAAAGAAAACGTGTGTTTGGAGACAATTTCAATATGTCAATCAAAAAAACTGCTAAGTGTGAACAACATACTATATCTGTTTGATGGATTTTTTAACTGCCCAAAGACATGAATAAGATGAAACTCAAGCAACCTCTTGTGAATGAATGAAGCAATAATAATAATAAAACAAAAAAATAAAAACAACGGTGGATTTTGGGGGGATTTACAGATGCAATTTAGCTTTTCTGCTGGGGTTTCCTCAACAACCTAATTTTGCATTTATTTAATTACACTGTTTTTAATGCTAAAAATATATTGAAATACATGCATCCGTAGATCTGACCTCAAACTTAGCCTTGATAGATACCTGCTTAATAGATACAGTTGTTATCTGAGGGAACGCCTAATAATGGAAGGCTGGAACACCTCAGCAGAGGAAAGCAAACCACGTTAACACTTATTCCTGCCTTAATAAAGCATGAACAAAGACTTAATTAATAGTCAACATATCGTTAATAACTAGATGAGCAAACATAGACTTTAGGACAACTTTAAAGGTCCCATAACATGCAAAATTGACTTTTCAGAGGTTTTAACCTTCCTACAGTGCTATTTGGGCCTTGTATGTGTGCCCAAAGTGGTTTTTTGATCAATTCCCAAATGCTTTCGCTAGAGAACTGTCTTTTTCGTCCCCCTTGGGTGACGGGCAGACGGCAGACAGGGGCTCATCACTAAGATGACGTGGCTTCCCAAGGATGACGCGGTGTTTAAGCCACACCTCCAAGAAGCGCGCAGCCGCAAGAATAAAAACAGCTAATGCTAATGCTACACAGTAATTACACGATGGATACGAGAGATAGAAGAGTTAGCTTGTTATTTACCAAACGACAACGTCCGTCGTCGAGGTACTGGAGCACGTCAAACTCCAGGTCAGATCCAGGACGTAGGACTCAGCACGACGCACCGTCAGGACGGATAAAAGGTTTATTCCCGTGTTTGTGTATCGCTGTTTACCGGAGCACACGGCGCATGCGCACTATCTCCGCTCTAGGCTTCGTCGTGGGTTGGGCGGGGGAGGCGAGCGGGTTGGGCGGGGGAGGTAGGCTGCTCTCTGTTCGGGGGGGTCGGATCTCAGAGTGAGTCGTTTGCTTTTTCAAGGAGGGGGGCCAGTCCAAGAAATGGGTGTTTTTTGGAAACTGTTATGTTACGGATATTGCACAACGCAAAATCTGATCAACAAAGCCCTTAGAATAGACTGTGTAAAGGGGAAAATAGCAGAATATGGGACCTTTAAATGCAGATACAAAGGCACTGAGAAGAACAAATTAGTCCAATATCCAAGATTGTGACGCTAACGCCGCCTGCTGCATTTTAACATTAACAGAACAACACGCTTTTTGGGGGGCAACACCACGTCAGTAACATTCGCTAAGACTCAGTTCTGACTCAACTTGAATTAATTGTGCTTAAAATGCACACAATTCAACAGAAAATGTCTTAAAAGAGTGAAAAAGTTTGGTTTTCTTTTGGATTAAACGCAGCAGAACAGAATTCACTCTGACAAATTGCCGTTTGTATTGATGTCTTACCGTGGAAATTTACAGACAAAGACAAGCAGCTGGTGGACCCTCCAACAGAAAAGGTATGTAATGCACCTTTAAACTAATCAGAATATACGATTTATACCCTGTCACTGGCCTACACTGCTGAGATAGGCCTATTTAACCGTAAAAACCTAACGAGATAGAAGATGAATGAACAGACCAGAAAAGCCTTAGATTAAACGGACCCACCTGTTTTCCCTCAGGTACCCCTCGTCACTGTCAATTTAGCACATTAGTATAATCCAATTCTTTTCTTTTCACACCACTTATCAAAACGGAGAAATTAATGAAGGATGTACGCCTAATACAATTTTGCCATTGAAGTAGTGTTTCTCGGCGCTAATAACAATCCTCCAGAGCCACACAAAGGAAATAGAATTTGGATGTGGCTAAACGCTGGATTTGTGTGTGGGCGATGGTGGGGTGTGAGGATGCTTAGAGGGGCTAAGAGGACCCTCGGTGCGGACTTTGAGGGTCCTAGATAAAAGTGTGGTTTTAATGTGATGCGCCTGAGCAGGTGAGATCAGCTCTAATTATCACACAAGCAGAAGGGTTACTCCAAATCCAGATGAAGCATATTAGTATGATGTGGGAGTGAAAAACGATTGAACTTGATTGTTTTAATATCCCTACAGAGATTAGCGGAGTCTTTACATGCAAAATTTAAAATTCAAAATTAATAATTTTGTGTCTTCATCCAAAAACGTGGACTGGAGTTGTGTTTTGTCATGTTCATCTCCACCAGACTTATATTTGTGTAAACTATATGCTGACATTTAAATTGTTGACACTGGGTGATGACGACCTCAGAAGAACAAATTGTTCTGACTCTGTTCAAAATTATATATTGATTTATTAATAAGATATTCCATCTATAACTTATTTCCCTTAAATAATGAGAAATGTTTGTTTGTTTAACTTCAGCTTGACTATACTATCTTTGCAGTGCTTGCAAAATCATTGCAAGTTTTGATTTTTCAAACTCACAGGAATCCATCTTGAACGGCCCCCAGCAGATCTGTTTGAGGTCACACAACTTTTGGTGCAGCGCATATATTTTCCGACAAAAACATTTTATTAATACTTAATATCAAAGCACGTCAATTGGCTGCTGAGAGTGTCCTCTTCTCAAACAATATCCACAGGACCATTAAAGGCGCTGTGCCTGATTTTTACTGGTTTACAATGTTGAAAAACAGAACTAATTTGTTTTAAGGGACACATTTCCTAAATATTCAGATGAGTTTATAAGCACTTTTCACTTGTTTCTGAGCGCAGAGCAGTTTTGCCATCCCTGGTAAAGCTAACAAATATTAGCATGCTAACGGTGCACTTCCTGGTTCTATAAATAGATGCAGAGAAAGCGTTGTGGTCTTATTTTTACTTGAACAGATGCTTTTATTATATATCTGTACTGGGGCAAAATACATGCAAAATATGGGGGACCTGAAGTAGTTGTGTTTATCATGTTTCAAAACAGTAAAAATCAGGTACAGTGCCTTTAATACTTTGTAGAACTTAATTCAGAGTACTACACATGTCAATCAGGCTATAGGTTATAAAGTATACAACAAATCCAGTAAATATACAGAAAATGTAACAATATCATATGGTCTGCAAATGGTCCACAACACAAAACTACTTATTTTGTTTAATAAGTACTATTATGCAAGCGTATTTTATAATTTCTTTGTAACTTTTTAACAATAACTATCTTGCTGCAGGCTCAGCTCATAATCAGCTGTACCTTAAGCTGAATGGTAAGGAAATCATACATAATAGAACATACATTACTAGAATCCATAATGAAATAAGCGTTAAAATATTTAGATGAAATTCACCCCTGGCCTCCCAGCTGCACCGTAGACACAGAGAACAATATACACCAGAGTTATAATAGCTATAATACCGCAGTGCTCGGCCGCACAAATCCTCACAGGACCAGAACAGACTTTCACAGGCTTTTGGAGGTGTGGTCTAATTAACACGTCATGCCATTTTTATATCCACGCTCCGCCGAGAATGTCTGGCTCAGAGAGAGACTTAATGTCCCTTTACGAGTTTTCACCAGCAGAGTTTTGTCAGCATGTAATTAGCCGTAGTAGGTGGGCAAATTAGTCTCCGTGGAGTCTGCACTGTTCCACCTCCACACAATCCTGGTACAGTAAAACACAGGTCTGGTAAGGTTGGACTGCTTAAACGCATATTATAGGTTTTATCGCCCAACGTTTAATATTTTACCTTTATAAAGTATTAACATGCATATTAAACCAAAGGCATGCTGGGTGAGGCTGTTCTGCTTTTCTGTGGCGACTTTTTACACCTAAAATGTTAAGTGTTCAGCACCAAACTGTCACACAGGAGCGGAATTTTGTGTAGAAGATAAATGTTTTAGTGCATGGTGGGTTTCGTAAAGAGATAATGTAATTGGGCAGACAGAAAACTAATTCAAATATTGTTTTGGTGCCTATTTAGTTTAAGTTCAAAGCAATGATAAAACAATACGTGGTGAATGTAATGTAAAATTAAAAACCATCCAACTTGAATAATTGCTGTGAATAACATCCGAGGTGATTGCATATCTGAAGTTTTCAATAAGTCTACGTAATATCGGCAGTGTCAGTATCTTGGAGGTCACAGTGGAGGAGATTATTTTGTTGCTGTTTCTGTTTGTTTTTCTGCGTTAGTGATTCTGGTCTTTGAGGGTCAGTTGTTTGTGTCGGTGCTTCCCACAGCCACCGTTACAGGACACAAATGATTTTATAGTGACTTTTTTGAGTTTATAACCATGTTCCCTCATTTAAAAAAAAGTTGGGGTTGCATATAGCATCATTCACGTTAGATGAATCCTGGTTAGAAAATCCTCTCCCTCCAACCGTTAAAAACACTCCATTCTGAATTCTCCCGATGAGTGACGTTTTCTCGATGTGTGATGTGGCTCCGAGAATATTCTTAGCTGTTTTTGAGTCCATACATCATCCCCAGACAAGCATTTCTGCCGTGTAATCATGATCACTAACTGTTAACGGCTGATTAGCGTTTCTTGTATCAAATTAAGTGTAATTCACTCTGCAGCCAGTAGATGGTGCCAAAACTCAGTAAGTTAAAGCAAAGATACAGGCGATAATTTTGTTTTTCATACATTTTTTTTTTCTTAGTTCTAAACATGAGATGCCAAACTTAAGGTACTCAAGAGCATGTTTAAAGGCTAAAAAAAAGCATAATATTTTTTTCCTTTAAAAAGGCGCAGACAATTTGACAATCAAGATTTAAAATGTAAGCTTTGTTTTCAGAAATAAGAAAACTTAGTGATTGTAGTCAGTTAATTTTACAATCTTCATTTCATATTGGAGTGTAAAACATCAAAAGCAGGCTCACCACAGTGCATTAACGTCTAGACAGAAAAAACACGTAGTCATCATTTGTCCTTGTGCAGTTTCTTAAATATGAAGAAGTAGCCGAGCGGCCTGGACCCCTGGTTGGTGCCCTGCAGATGGATGGCATGTATTAGTGGCGTTGCCGTGCCACTTTGTCAGGATAACTGTCATGTTCCTGCAGCTTTTCACTGAAACATCAGCGTGTCCTGCCATTGCGAGTGTGGACACGGCTTTCGCAGCTTGAGCAGTACATCTCAGCGCAGCAGTCCAACAGACATCAATGGAGCTGTTTGTCCCACTGTGATGCTTTGATCAGACTGATTAGCACCGTGCACTGATCAAGCACAACATTACGACCACTGACAGGCGACGGGAACAGGGCAGCTTCGTCATTCAGTGCGGCACATGTTGGTGAATAATATAAGCCTTTTGAGCTGTTCCACGACTGACATATTTTACAACAATGATGAGGTAATAAATGCTTTAATCAGGGTTTGTACAGATTTTACCTTCAGGCTTTCCATGACTTTTCAGTGACTTTTCCATAACCGTTTCCCAACTTTCTATGACCTCGAGTAAGTTTTTCACACATATTCAATAAATAATTATTTCTCTTTTCTTTCTCTTTCTCTTCTCTCTTTCTCTTTATCAGTTGGTTGACAATGATTTTATGGATTTTTAAACATAGAACAAACAAACAAATGTCCCATTTCAACCCATTTAGATAAAATATAGTTTTAGCTCAAATTTGGTGTATTTAACTCCTGTTTTTTTTTTCTTTTTTTCTTTTTCTAAAGCTCAGGTTCCGGGCCGATTAATTGGCGGTATCTGCTACCTACCTGTCTAGACTAAAAATATCTGCTACATCCCTGATTTATCTTTTGATTTTGTTGTAGAAAAAAAAAAAAAAAACTTTTCTAAATTTCAAAAACTTTTCTAGGGTCTGGAAGATATATTTTAATTTTCCTTGACTTTTCCAGGTTTTCCATGACTGCATGAACCCTGCCATATGCGTATTCTTCCAGTGTCACCCAAACAAACACGTTTAGATGTAACGTGGATGTATCATGTATTAAGAGGCAAACCTTGGTTAAAAAAAAAAGTTTCTTCTCACAATAATTTCACATTTTACATTGTGAGATCTGTAACGCAACATTTTGAAGGGAGGTAAACAGCTTTTTTGAATCTTACAACTAACTCATATAATGCAGTTGGAGAAGCTGCTTTTCTCTGTGAATCTGACATTGTTTTCATTCAAATCAAATATTTGGTGTGGGATATGGTGTTAGTTTAGTGTTTGTTGTTGCCAGTGGTCACTTTTTACCAACAGTGATCCGAGGAAAGAACGGTGTTGACTTTACAAAATTATGTTCTGTTTGAAATTATGTTCTGGTTGTGATCCAGTGGACAATCGACTTTATAGTAAATCCATCAAATGACTTCTGTTGTTTTGGGGCTGTACAGCAGGTATAGTAATATCTGTTTTTGTTACATTTATTCATATTTAAAGCAGCAGCAGAGACAAAACTCTGAACATTCTAGAGTTAAGTTTTAAGACATTCTTTGTGATTGTTCCAGGCAAAGTAAGAACATCTCTACAGACAAAAGCAGATGGCAGACCTTTCACTGAAGTTACAAGTCAAGTCTGTGGAGATGAGCCCTTCACAGCAAGGTAGAAGTTTTCCAAGGTGTTTTAGAGCTATAAACAGTAATAATTAAATAAATGCCTATATTTCAGTCTATTTTTGGGGTGAAACTGTGTGTTGTGGGGCTTTAAAGAGGCTGTAGAACAAGCCCATGTTTTTTGTATGTAATAAAGTAAAATCTGTGTAGTCCCAGCACGTAATTTAATGATATAATGTAAAAGCACATATTCAGGGAAAAATAAAACCTTGATTTTTACTGATGCATTCTGTTTATGGAGCGTTTTATTCTACGAGAGAAGCAGGAAGTGTGCCATTTGCATGCTAATGTTTGTTAGCTTTACCCATGCAGGTAAGTAACACTCTGGGCTCAGAGACTCGTGAAAAACTCATGGAGGTGAATATTTAGGACGCTGGGACTGCATTAGGTAAATGTATAGTATAATTTTGACTGCTGTAAAGAGTTTAAAATTAACTCGTTCTGTTTTTCATGTTTCAAAAAGAGTAAAAATCAGGTATGGCCCCTTTAAGAAGCCAAGAACTTATTTCATCCAATAAATTGACCCTAGTAATGATGAAGACTATGATTTGATTAAAACTGTCCAAACTTGAGGTGGGACCTTATTAACCATTATAATAATTTTAATCTTAAAATACATACAAAGTATTTGTAAAGAAAACGTTTCAGCTCTGATTTGAATCGTTCTCCAGTGAACTGCATGTGGTCTTCTATTCCTGATGTGGAGTGAGGCAATAAAAATGCCAGTGATTTAAAATTACTATATCTGACCAAATAATGTTCAATTTTAGCTGGTATAATTTTCAAGGAGACACGATTGTGTTTTTCAAGTCCTTTTGAAATGACAGTGTAATGACTGTGAGGGCAAATAATCCGAAGAACACAGAGCACCTGCTGAAAAATGTGTCTAGAACATAACATGCTCGATAATAAAACCACAATTATGTGTCAGGTCTTTGTAAAATGTGTGGTTTTGATAACGTAATATTTGAACAAGTTTTTTTTTATTTGTTAAAACAGTTAAACGGTTATTTTTCCCCATTCAGAGTCACCACAGCAAATCAGTTTTATATCAGATGACCTTCCAGGATTAAGGTTCTTCCTGAATTGTGTGCAGAGGTTCTAATTTATTTGTTATGTTGACTTTGAAACTCTTGATTTATTTCAAGACCATGATGTCCACATTTTCAGGCTGAATACTGAAATAGATACGCCACAGATGGCACAGACATCGGCCAATACGGTTAATTATTCAGTAAAGGTGCATTTAGCAGAGCCTTCACACCTTAATCGAGTTTGAAAACTTTTATTACCCCTACACTGTTTGTTATTGCCATTATAAAGGGAGCGAAATTCATAAAATTGCTATAAAAAGTACAACTTTGAAAATAAGAAAGCCAGATGGCCAACAAAAAAATGGTCTCAGACCACATCGGCATTAAGGCCTTTACTACTCTATCAAAAATGTAAATTCTGTTAAAAAAAATATGATATATATATATATATGGTGATTGGTCTCTATTTTTAAGCCAAGGTCTTCGTCAGGAGGAGTTTGCATGTTATCCATCAGTTTTGGAGTGATGAAAAATAACCACTGTTGCCATAGCAAGCAATTAATACTGCAGACCTACATTTCTGTGCATGTTTTGCCACTGCAGAATGTTTATAGTTTCTAATGTAATGGAAAAGGCTAAAGTAGTTTTTCTTGAAATGAATTTGTAAGCATAGAAAGTATAGTGCACTGTTTTAATCCTGGTTTAACCCTGCTCTGCGTTAAGTCACTTGGAATGCCTTTTTGTTATCTGCAAGCAGACATACTGTATACCTGCAACCAGGGGCTAATATGTAGATGGAAATTATGACATCACTTTAAAGGGAGCTGTGATTTAAAAGAAAATACAATAACAATGTACAATGTGTTATTATTAGAATACTACAGTATTTGTCCAGTTCAAAAGTAAAAAATGTATTTAGAAAACAGTTGTACAAAAACTTTGTTTTTTTGCAATCATGTTTGAACAAAATAAACAGTTCAACAAAATTATAACATTGAACAATGAATTAATGTAACGTAATGTATGTATGTATTTAAAGTATTTTATCATTTCTACTGTATATCCAGTGATGGGAAGAATACTTTTAAAAAGGATTCCGTTACAGAATGATGAATACATGGTTTGAAAAGTATTTTGTAACGTATTCCAATACATTGCCAAATTTATTGTATTCTGAATACTCAGAACACTTTTAATGATAGCACTCTGCTCGCTTACGGTGAAGTTTTGAAGCAAGAGCCAGAGGTGAACCGTGGGACCAGGGCCATTATACCACGCTGAAGACAGGGCAAGCAAACCAGTTTACAATGTGTGTGGAACATGCACCGCGCTGTCCACCACCGCTGTGTACACACTTTCACCCAGAAGTTAAACTACGCTGACAATCTTTTGATTCACTGTAGTCTGTCCACACAATACCACACACAGAGCAACAGCTGATCAACATCAGACTCTTATTCTTCTAATAAGACAGGTTTAAGCTCATTTACCTTACATGTTTCTGTCGGAGGACTTCCGTCTTCATCAGAGGCGACATCTGATGGATGTGACGTGTCTCTTATCAGATGTTGTTGCCAGGCTTGGTCAGCCTTAAGGCAACACAGGAAAATCTCAAATCTGCAATATCTGACCACTGCAAAAGAGAAGACCATGTCATTGACTCGGACAGCGCAAAAATAGTTGGAACTGAGGAACACAAGTACAAAAGATGGATACAAGAGGCTATTGAAATCAGGAAGCGATGAATGGGCTTATATCTATTTACAACTGTCTTATTAGAAGAAACTCACAAGTATTTATTTAAGAACAGAATGAACAAGAATAGAACTTTCCAAATATTATTCACATGTACTTTTTGGACCCAACCAATTAAATAGTCTTCTATCAGTGAATCTGGGTTATCTTTCATTTTCTACCTGGTCTTTTATGAAAATGACTCTTGTCCTATTGTGGAATCACAATCCCCCCTAAACTGTTTCCTTAAATGCAAAAGCCTGTTGTTGACCCCTTTTAAAATGAACGCAAACCGTCCAGGCATTTTAATCGACGCTTTGGGCCTATTGACGTTTCCCTTCTGCATTATCTTGATGCTCACTATCGGCATGAGCAATGAGAGTCATTTCCATGCAGGACGAACCAAGCAATCATACATTTTAATAAACGTTTCTGTCAGCTGCTTGGTTTGAGAAGAATGCCTTTGAAAGCACAGATATGCATCAAGGAAAAAATATGACTAAGCCAGCAGCCCAAGCCAGTGCGGCTGAAATGGGGAAAAAATACAGTGTCAGTAATTTACAATGCGAACAGTTTGTTAGAGCCTGAAAATGATGGCAGCGGAATAATTATTTCTGACAAGTCGATTGATAGAGTGTTGTACTGTTGACAAATTGCAGGAACACAATACTGTTTCTGTCAGCCAGTTTCTATATTAGGTTTTCCTTTTATACCAATGGAGCATTTTAACATAAAAATTGACAACCAAATTGATACAATCTGTCTTGCGTACTATAGTTCACATATTTTGTCATTTATTTAGAGATCTGCTCACTTGGCATTTTGGGCTTTTAAAATATGTCCCTGTCACTGAAACTAAATGCAAAGGCTTCAACACAATGTAAAATGAGCTGGATATTGTCACTGTTGTAACTGTGTGTAACCCGAAATGACCTAAACCCATCAATTCAAATTTCAACACATAACAATTGGCATGACATTTTGTATTTGTTTAGACGGTTCATTTGCTTTTACAGGTTGCACCATAAACTGTTGTGTTCATTTTCATCAACTTCTTCTGACTAGACTGTGGTTATGACTGACTGATATATCCCAGTAGCTGTGAGCCTTAAAGGTTGTATAGAGGATTTTCAGACGTCACTTTTCTCTCACTGCGCATGTGCAGTCCTCCCTCCCTCCTCCAACGCCTACCTGCGCGCACGTCGTCAGCCGCTGCGTGAGCGTTTGTTTACAGCAATATTATCAAGTTTATCATTCACCAGGATTTGAAGACTTCTAAAAAAATGTAGGACTTGTCACCAGTAAGTAATAACCATTTTGCACCGCAGATACGCAAGTCTCCAAATAGCATACACCGCGCATTTTTTTTTTTTTTTTTTAAACACGGCGCCGTAAACGTAAGCCTTCCAAAAGTCGTGATTGGCTGATCCTCCATACAACCTTTAAACGGATTACACACTGGAAATGGTCATTTTAGCAATAAATAAATAAACAGTGACAGAGCCATCCCTCTCTCCCTGGACACTGGTGCGTGCTCTCCTCTCCATTGCGCGCTGGCATGCACATTTCACACAGTGCCGCTGCTACGAATAAAGTTGTTCTTACCGTTTTTCGTTTCCCAGTCCGCCACGTTTGGTCCCTTCGAGTCCTCCAAACTCTCTGTAGCATGCAACTCATTGCACCCGCGCGACTCGGGGTGCACACCGGTCCGCGCGCTCCTCAGACTTTTCCCTCCTTCCTCCACTTCCGCATACGTCACTCCAGGTGACCGGCCAAACCGAGCACACCTTTAGTTGACCCAGATCATAGAACTATAATAAGACCTGGAAGATGAATCCAAAATGGCGCCCTGTTTATCCCTATGGAGTGTGCTCATTGGTGCATGCCCCCCCCCCCCCCCAAAATTTCTTTCTCTTCTCTTGCAATTTTAGAAAAAGGCTGGTTCCAAGAGGCTGCAGTACCTCGCACGGCCACTAATCAATCTGGGACCACAGACAGAGGGGGTGTACCTTATCCAGTTCATTTAATACATCCATGACCCAGATATAGCGCATTTGCGCGCCGGTTTTATTATCACATGATCTAAAATAGTCATTGTTCATTTTCTTGTCTTTGCATGTGCGTATTCAGTGAGGGAAGTCTGCAGAATTGTGAATATTATGAGAGACAACATGTTAGTGATCTGTGGGATGAAAATGTTATTATTAATTATTTGCTTTTTTATGATGTTATGTAATGCCCGTGGGAGGAGCTTGGGGCTTCAGAGGGGAGCCACTGTGGCCCTCTGATCAGTCTGTTGCTGGTTGCAGTGAGGGCAACATCACCCTGGGAACTAAGAGGAACCCATTCATCTGTAGCTGTAAGTATTATCCTTTTTGACACTTGACTCTTTTTTGTAAATATCACTGTTTGCACTTTTGGAAGTTGGGACAATAAACATTATAAAATTATATTTCTGACTTAGCCATCCCAATTGGAAACAATCCCACAACATAAAAAAATAAATAAAAAAAAGCAAGACCCATACACTCAAATCTGTACAATATGTATTGTCATTATACATTCACTAAGTTACTTCTGCATCAATGAGTCAATCAAACGTCATTTTGATCATGCTTTTCATACAAAAAATACAACACGCAGTGCTTTACAGTGCATTACATGCTTTTACAGGCCCACATCCCAACCTCTTCCACAACTGCCTGACCCCTCACCTTCAAACATCCCGTCCGAAAGTACAGTCACATACACTCACACACACACTCACACAAACACATGCACCTACGCACACACTCATGTAAGCCCTCTCAATCACACACTCTAAAATACAGGTGGCTGAGTAGAGATAAACCAGTTGAGGAAGCACCATCAGAGGAGCTGTCTGTAACATATGGAGAGTCGCCCACAGCCACAGGACACAGACTCAAGGCCCATGAGTTTAGGCACACACCAAACCTCCACCAGGGGCCCACGAGCTAGGGCCTGGCCACCAATAAAAATTTAGGTGTTGATAGAATACAACTAGGACATAAATACATTTAAAATAATCAGCCTAAAATAACTGAATATAATAAATAGCTAGAAACAATGACAGAATGCACTGGATGAAGCAGTTTGAAATACCGACCTTGTTTTGGAGAAAGAGCACCACCGAGCCAAAAAAAGTATGCTTTTTATAATTTTGCTTGTTGATTCTTCATGCTAACCTACATGAGTAAAGATGCCCCTGAAAATAAACTATTATATTAGTTTGTCATTATTATGCATACAAGTGTTGGTTTGAGATCTATGCAACCCAAAAATATAATTTGGCATAAGTTTCTGCAGCACTTTGACTCAAAAACTGGCACCATATCTGCTTTTTATTGCCAAACATTGACACACACTCTCCTTTTTTCTTTCATTTTCCCTCCTTTTTCATCGCACTCTTCTATGAGAAAACCTCCCATCACTTAACATGCCCCATTCTTTTTTTACAACGGCAATGCATTTTGGGAAGACGGGTCCTCTTGTCCTTTTTACATTGGACAAACACACACACACACATTACATGGACGATACCTGTCAGACTTCCTGTCACACACTTTGAAGCATCACTCATGTGTCTGCTCCCAGAAAATAAGCTGTCAAGGTCTGGAAGGAGCCACTTGTCCAAAGATCATATTTATGTAAGAGATGTGTCTGCTTCCAATTTCACATAGGAGCAACATTTTTCACCTTCACACTCCACTCCGGGAAATTCATGTATTTTCCTGCATGTGATTGCAAATTGCTCTTGCTATTTTGCTCTGCAGCTGAGGGATTGGGCCTGAGTGTCAGTGGCAGGCAGCTGTATGCATTGCTGATCACAGACGACTATGAATATTTGATGCTGCAATATGATTCTATGGGGAACATAATCCATACTCATTGGCCTATCCATAGTGTTTATAAAGTCTGACTGGAAAAGGCATTGAGAAAAATGACGGACTGGAGGAGGAGCAGTGTGTACGGCTGGGGTTTTGCGTGTGTTATTGCGCGGCTGTTTGTTTATTGGGTAAACCGGGCTGTATACGTTCACAGTCTATTGAATGTGTGCAGAAGGTTGTCGGGATATTTGGCCCCGTTTGCATTCCACAGGCGTAATATAGTTGTTTGGTCAATGTCTCTACTCATTGTTTACTGATCGTGGGGACCGTTTAGCATCTTGTGTTGACATATGTTGATGTTTGATGTTCTATTGTCGGGTGTTTTTTGTGTTTATGAGAAATAAGGGAGCAGTGGGAGAGTGGTTACTGCCCGAGCAAGAAGGTGAGCGGAGGCCCTTTTTCCATTTACTCCCGACTCAAACCCAGACACGAAAACTTGTATTGAGACTAAATACTAAATTGTGTCTTACGTCGGATGTCTTCATCTGCCTGGGGGCACTAGATGAACTGTTCCTCATCTGCCTAGAGGTGCCTACATTAGTTAAGTGGATCTGTGCCAGTTCTGGAGCATCTGCTGTCTGTCTGTCCATGCGAGTAGAATCTCTCCTTCACTGTGGTTCTCCCTGACGTTTCTACTTTTCCCGCAGGGTTTTTTGTAGTTTTTGCTTGCAGAGAAGGAGGGTCGAGGACAGGGGAAGCTCTGGGACAGTTATCCATTTGCTAAATTCTCTTGAACATTGTTTATTTGAATTGCTTTCTACCTGTGGCCCATCGAGGTAACTGTTGTTGTGATTTTGGGCGCTACAAAAATAAATACAATTTTCACTGGAAAAAGAAAATCACAAGCAGGATAAAATTAGACGATTTCTGGATAGTTTTAGAATAGTTTATAATAGCATGTTGTTGCGGTTGCTTTTTTCCACATTTTCCAAGGAACATTTTATATTACAAGCATGGTCATTTCACTGAGCCTTGTTCTCAATTTTTAACATTGTCTTTACCCTGAAGAATACCCTCTGAAGCACTTGTGTCTTGAGTGTTAGAATAGGCTTGGTCTATGTCAAATCTATAGTATAAAAGACCACATGGAAATATTAAAGAATATTATATTATTTCGTGTTGAAAATTACATTCTATTGCCTAACAGCTGTTTTCCAAGTATTAATGTGGTTTTGACATCAATAGTGGGAGTTGTGTCCTTCCCTTACAATCAAAATCGTGATTGTAATGATTTAAGCTACTTCTAAGTGATGGAAACGCAACAATCTTTTACTCACCAACCACATTTATAAAAAGGTGTCTCGCCGAAGGACACAGCGACGTGCACTGGTCAGAGCTGAGACAAAACCAACAACACTCTGGTTATAAGAATTTAAGAACAACTGTTGCTGCCAACTCTGTGGGAATTGATTTCTCTCTTTGTGCCAGTAATTCTAAATTGCCGTTGGTTATTGAATGCTGCAAGGTCAATGAGAATATACAAGAAGTCTTTAAAAACTCAAAACACACTCCTACATTTTTAACACTTTGAAGCTGTCTGATAATTTGCTGGAATTAGATCCTGTCTTTGTTTTATTCGCTGCGAGCTAACTTCATAAATCATCAAAAACTAGTATTAAGTTGTTGTTATTAAAACTGCTGTTAACCTCTTATTAACTTCTCCGCCCGCTTCCATCCTAATTGCCTTTTGGAGGAGTTTATCTTCATTATGACAGCTGTTTGTTGTGGAGGGCTTGTAGCGGGTGCTTCCTGGTTTGTCACCTTCATGCCCAATTAGTTCCTGTATCACAGGAGGAACATCTGACAAGTGTGAGAGCCACACAGCCCCTCACAGGTGCTGCGTCCCGGAGGAGAGAGTACATGGGGGAATGTAGTGCGCTTCTGTGCGACTGGAGATACAATTTTTATTTCATTTTTGGCATTTTAACAACATTGCGATAAGTTGTATGCACTTTATGCAAACAGCAAATTATTGATCTTTCCACATTTTAACAATATTTGTACAAGGTTAATTGAGTTGAAGTTGGAGTCCAAGTATATTCTGTCATTGTGTCCGCAGGCAAGACACTTTACCACCATACTGAGCCTCTACCCAACTCTAGAGTTAGTTGTTGTGGGAGCCCTAAGTGTGAACTGTATGGTTGTCCAGGTCCAATTACAGATTCTAAAAATATAGATTAGACTAAAAGATTCAACCCATTTCATTTCACTTTCAAGGGGCACAATTAATTTCTCCATGAATACAGAAGACAGAATGGCCATGTTAAAAATCAGGTGATGCCACAAAATCTAATCCTTTTTGTTTTTTTAACACAGTGCACCTTTAACCTGTGTTGTGGTTATATGAGTGTGGTCGTGTTTGGTCCAGAATAAATAGATACGTTTCCAGATCAAATGCTTTTAAGTCTGTTACTAACATATATTTTGCTGAGGAAAAAAGAGATTACAGTGTTGAAGCCGAGACCTGAGGCACTAAGCTCTTCCCCTTAATTTGTACTTCTTTAATTATTAACAACACCTCTCCAAAGTGAACTTTAAAGACTCACTTGTGCAGCTCTATCACAGTGTAAATTGCAGTCCTTCTGTCCTGAACATTTCTGCAAAGGCCAAAAGGTGTAGGAAACACAATGATTAATTTTGGTGTGGATCCTGATGGCTGTTTTCAGGATTCTGAACTAAATGTAAAAGGCAGATCCGGGATTACAACTTAATTCTATACAAACTTAATCAGTTTGAGTGAATGACAGTTTAAGGCAGCAATGAAAATAACTTTTACACATGAACAGGTTTCACTACGTCTTTACGAGTTTTAGTTGTCAAGTTTTTTTTTTTAAATTTGTGCACAAATTAAAACTTAAGTCCACAAAATACACCATCACAATTGAAAAGGAGCAGGACGTATAAACACCAAACACCTTTCATAAACACCATACACCAAACGTGTTCTAAGACAATAAAAGATAATCTTGATAAGTTTGTTTTACAGTAACATGCAATGCCTCCTAATATTCTTTTTTTTATTATTTACATGATGATTTGACTGTTGTAGCTTTAAATTGTTTCTTAAACCTATACACATTTATGGAGGTTTTTAAATTTTGTCCAGGGAATTTCAGTTTTGCTTACTAAATGAACCAATAACAGGAAATAGATTAAAGAAATGGTTAGCACTTCAAAGGATCCATAGATGGCCAAGATATTTACTGCAGAGAATAAAATGACTTGAAAGTGTAAATGAATAATAAAATACACCAGTCAAGAAAGCCGTCCACACAAAAATGTAAATTGCTATACAGCAGTGGTTCCCAACCTTTTTTTCCCCCGAGTACCCCCTAAGTTTTGTCTGACATTCTAGAGTACCCCTTAACTTGAGTTTCAGGCAAATAAATGGGTTTAAAAGTCACATATTGTCAATTATTACTATTATATGTTTGTTTTAATTATATTTATGGTCCAAGATACTCCAAAAAGATGCTAAATATTACAACAAATTACATTTTTTTTAAATCCAGATATGAGTAAATTTCATCTTTTAAAATCTGAAACCATTCCAAGTACCCCCTGGTAATTGCTCACGTACCCCTAGGGGTCCCCGTACCCCTGGTTGGGAAACACTGCTATACAGTATAAGAAAATAAACGCAGAAGAAATACATGAATGGCATAAATGTAAATTGTAGCAGTTCTGATTTTAACAGTTCAACAGTGGGAAAGACAATGTACATCATCATAGGAGGACACCAAGTAAGAACGGCAGTAGACCTCGGTAGAAACAGGGCCCAGTGGAGGTGCAGAAACCAATTACAGGTGTTTTATTGCTCAAAAATATCCTGAAAAACAGTCTTTTGGTGAGCGTGATTTGACCTATAACTTAGTATTATCACCTGTTTATCACCTTGGAGATTGTTTATTTATTACTTTGCCGGGAATGTATCTGTATCTATCTCTTGCACCTCCCATCCTATTGCCCCTACAAATAGATTACATTATAACATTGAATTCCTACTGCAAATATTTCAGATAAATAAACTGCTAGATGTGTCTCTTTTTTTTTTTTTTTTTTTTTTGTATTACTCTTTACCAATGTCATGTGGGATTTTTAATATTTAATGTGCACAAATAGTATTACTGATGACCTGACCTTCTGACCTGACATAGCTCTGGGGATTTCTGGTGCCGCCTAGGAACCACGCACTGGAATATACCAACAATCATCTTCATTATCACATTAATACAACAGCATAAAGAAACAGTCGATTATTCATCGAACCAATAAATAAGAGCCAATTAATCTATATTTATGGACCATGTGCTTATCCCCGAGGGGTAATTTAAGAACACTGAACAGTTAAAACATACAGCAATAACTTAAACTAAGGTCTCATTGCAGCTGAACAGGAGAATCGGTCAAAAAAGGTCAGCAGATCGTGTGTCAGGTCAGTTTGAGGAGCGTAACAGCCTCAAACAAAATCCATAGCCACAGCAAATCTTTTAATATGTGTTATTTAGCTCTTCAAAGCCTGTTCATCCATTGCTCTCGCCACCAAAGATGACATATATTTTAACCACCGCAGACACAATTGTAGCCCAGAGTTGGTGCGTAGTGACACTGCCCACTGAGCAACTTGCACTGACAACACCCGCAAAAGCTTTTAGGGTCCCAAAGGACGCGTATACCCAACAATGTCACGCTGAGCCGCTTTGATACAGACAGCTTAGGTTCTATCAGAAGCAAATGGGTTAAGTGGGGAAGAGAGATGAAAAACGAAGCGACACAACGCAGCTTCAAAGTGCAGTGCCACAGCAGCAAGTCTCCTGTGACCCGGCGATGTACTCAGTCAACGGCAGGCCCCACGTGTGTGCAAGCAGGTTGTTTGTGAGCCGGCTCTGACAGGGAAAGATCTTAATTTAAGGTAAGAGGTTTTTTAAGAAAGGGTACGATAGTTCTATTAAGAGGAATTTGTCAGAACACGCCCAGTGCTAATGGGAACACGAGGTTCTTCAATGTCAAGCTCTGTTGGAACCTTAAATACCTTAAATACCATATTCCAAAATGGATTTACATTTTTATACATTTAAGGACATTGGAAAGTGACAAGGATCCACAACAACACTCATATTTTTCTTTCTAATGGCACCACATAATTACTTAAAGGTCCCATATTCTGCTATTTTGCCCTTTACACAGTCTATTCTAAGGGCTTTGTTGATACAATTTTGCGTTGTGCAATATCCATAACATAACAGTTTCCAAAAAACACCCATTTCTTGGACTGGCCCCCCTCCTTGCAAAAGCAAACGGCTCACTCTGAGATCTGACCCCCCCGAACAGAGAGCAGGCTGCCTCCCCCGCCCAACCCGCGACGAAGCCTAGAGCGGAGATAGTGCGCATGCGCCGTGTGCTCCGGTAAACAGCGATACACAAACACTGAATAAACCTTTTATCCGTCCTGACGGTGCGTCGTGCTGAGTCCTACGCCCTGGATCTGACCTGGAGTTTGACGTGCTCCAGTACCTCGACGACGGACGTTGCCGTTTGGTAAATAACAAGCTAACTCTTCGATCTGTCGTATCCATCGTGTAATTACTGTGTAGCATTAGCATTAGCTGTTTTTATTCTGCGGCTGCGCGCTTCCTGGAGGCGTGGCTTAAACACCGCATCATCCTTGGGAAGCCGTGTCATCCTTGTGAGGAGCCCCCGTCTGCTGCTCAGCCGAGGGGGGCGGAAAAGACAGTTCTCTAGCGAAAACATGCGGGAATCAATCAAAAAACCACTTTGGGCACACATACGAGGCCCAAATAGCACTGTAGGAAGGTTAAACCCTCTGAAAAGTCGATTTTGCATGTTATGGGACCTTTAAAGTCTACATGACATGTTTTTTCTTTTCTAATTCTGACTTAGTTTGTTGGGAGGGCACTTGTGGTGAATATTTATCATAGTTTTACATCCGTGAAGTTGCAATCCTTTTGCATTCACATGTATTCAGGCAAGAGCTCGGCTAGAACAACTTTTTCAGACAAAGTGAAGCTGGCGCAGACCACCTCAGCACAGTCAATCGCAAAGTGTTGCTTTTGGCTCTTACGAAAATCATTAGCTGTAATTGTGCACTGGCCTCATTTTGTCACATAGTGCTGCTTTTAAAATACACTTTTTGGGGAAAAACACAAAATTCCCTCATTTACCAAAAAAAAAAAAAAAGTTTATCGAAGATACTGTACTTTTCAAGGGTAAAGGTTGACCACCTGCTTGTCTCCGAGAATACATTACTTTGCATGGAGCATTCCCCAGCATAGCATTAAACAAATCCATCTCCATTAAGGCAAGCAGTGATGTCAACAGGCCAGGTTACAAGAGAGGTCTGTGGAGAGGCAAGCCTGTTCACAGTAAGAATGTTTTTCAATGGATTTGTGATTTGTGAACACCTGTGAATGATCGGTGCACCGTGGAGACAACCAGGACACCAGGTCAAGTTACAGGTGAGCAATAAAAAGACCTATAATTGAATAAATGCAAGACAGATATGTTAAATTAATTACTATGGAACATTCCGGGCAAAGTAATAACATCACCAGTGAGAAACTCCTACATAGTGCCCTTTAACTCTATTATTATTTATTAAGCACTTGAAACACATTATGACAATTGCTGATTTTAACCTTCTGTTTTTTAATTAAAGTTGATGAATTTTTGGTGGATTTGCAAATGCCCCTTGATGTTGTCGTCAACCTAAAACCCATAGTTGCTCCATCTAAACCCACTAACAGAAACATTTAAGGCACTGACCCTTGTGAAGCAGCACTTTTCTTTTCGTTTTGCCTCTCACAAGTAATCCCTTTTATGTGAAACAAAAGCACAGCAATAAGTAACAGACTATTAGCGATGGAGTGAGCATTAATGTATCCGAAATCTGATTAGTGGAAAATCCAAAGGGAAATTGCTGTTTTTGCACGAATATGTAAGTCGGCCATTAAAGGGCTTTCATACGGTGCTAATTTTCATTTTACATTCAGCAAGGAAAAGATAAGTGAATTTTTAGCACAACAGTTGCAGCAACAAATAGACAGTAAAATTGGGGAGTGCCTTCGGAGCCACAGCGCGGATAACAAGCGTTTGATCACAGTTCTGGTGCATAATGGGCTTTCGCAAAAGTCAAAGGATGCAAGTGTTTTTTTTCACACAAAGCTAACCCCGTATCTTTGATCATATGGTGCTTTTCAAAGGACAGAAATTATACGGCGGATCAGAACAGAGCTCGGGTGTGATGTGTGAAGCATGCGCGAATCAGGAGAAACTCAATGGAAGCGTGTGTTTAATTTTACAGTATTTACTACATTGTTAAATCGGGGGATTGCTGAGAAGATGTGTAGAGAAAAAACATGTAAATAAACTGATGCCGGGGCTGCGCTGGTGTTCCACAGTAATTGGTGTGTGACCCTGTTCTGTACAAATCTTCTGTTGCGCTTATTTTTGTTATTTTTTGTAACAATTTGCTTTAACAAGTGTGTTGGAATTAAGCTTGCTGTTATCTAAATCTGGCTTACCTGCTTGAAACTGTGAAAAGAGAGAGGTGGTATTTACAGTGTTACCCGCAGCTCAGACTTGTTCCTAGTGCTGATAAACCCTTTGGCACATTGCTACTATTCCCTTGAACTATTTATTCAGCCAAGATGAAGCTTTAGTCTTCTCTCAAAATACATTTCAGCAGCGATCGGATGTCTTACATGAATGGCTTGTAGCTCAAATGCCACAGATGTTGTTGCCATATGCTGTTTCATGTACTCTTAATTGGATCATGTATATAATATATGCAGTGATTGAATCAGAGCATAGATATGTACACACTGTACTTGTTAAAAGTCTGAAGAAGATACTGTATCTTACATGTTACATCAGTTTAAGAGTATAAATAAATAATACTTAAGTGTAACATTTGTTTTGTTTTTGGTTTTTTTTTGGTATGTGCTACAAAATACATTTGACTGATTCACATAAGTGTTTTCACACATAAAAGTACCAAGAAACAAGACTCTTCACACAGCAACTGCTGTTGAAACTGGGCTTCACTGGGTTTAACATTAGCACATATAAATGGTAAATGGTCACATTTATATAGCGCTTTTCTACCTTTTTTAAGGCACTCCATGCGCTTTACATCAAGGAACCAGTCACCCATCCACTCACACATTCATACACCAGTGTACGCAGACACTGGGGGCAAGGTGGGTTAAGTGTCCTGCCCAAGGACACAACAGCATTATTCATCTGAAGGAGCTGAAATCGCACCACCAACAGAGGATCAGACCACTCAACTACTCCATGTCTGGAGTGGGATTCGAACCGCCGACCTTCGGATCAGAAGGCGCCCACTCTACCTACTGCCGCCCCGCAGATATACGGAACATTGAAATATGGGATTAAGTGGGTTAGTTAGGAAAACAAAAGTTTTTTTTCTGCTTTCATCCAGCTCCTTTTGAACTCTAAACCTGCACATAAAACTGTGACGCACAAAAACAGTACAATAAAACAATTATTAACTGTAATTAAACGTCTTATTTACTGATTTAGAATTTTAGATTTGTAGCTACGTCGTCCAAGCGTTCAATCAGTTTTGTGTGAGAATTAAATAAACATATATTCTAACTAAAGCGGCATTGCAAATTTACTTGGCACTGGTCTGACTGAAGTTTGACGGGGTGCACGGTGGCAGAGCGGCTAGAGCTTCTGCCTCTCAATAAGGAGATCGTGGGTTCGAATCCCGCACCACCCCAACATCGTGGTTTCGAATTCCGAACCACCCTAACATCACACGATCTCTCTGGGTGGAGTCTGCATGTCCTCCCCGTGTTACCATGGGTTCTCTCCGGGTTCTCCGGCTTCCTCCCACCGTCCAAAGACATGACTGTGTAGGTTAATTGACAACTCTAAATTGTCCCTAGTGAATGAATGTGAGAGTGAATGGTTGTCTGTCAATGTCCTTGTCCTCTGTGTCAGCCCTGCGACGAGTTGGCCACTGTCCAGGGTGTACCCCGCCTAAGGCCCAAAGTCACTGGGATAGGCTCCAGTCACCCGCGACCCCTAACGGGAATAAGCGGTAGAAAATGAATGAATGGTCTGACTGAAAAATGTGGTCCCAGTACATAGCTACAACTCTGTGCGAACACACTTCAAATGGGGACCAGAGCTAAAACTGAAAAAGGGTCCAGTGAGAAAACATCTATAGTCACAACTAAAACACATTTAGCAACAGATAAAAGTAGCAGGTTGCAGTAAACATGCTTTTCTTGCTTCTTTTTTTACTTGAAAATGACCAAATGTTGAGTTGGCAAGTTGGCCTCATTTTGCTTAGTTAGTGATTGCATTTAAAATATTTGATTAGCTGTAACGTTTCCCCAGAAAGTGCCAATCACCTGTCGTTCTAAATACTTTAATATAGACAGAACACTTTCCCCAATCTAAGCGCAATGTAAATGTAAATACCATAGTATTGGCTGTGGAATTACTGCAGTGATTATGTATATATATTTCTCATTGATTTACTGCCTTGCATAGGAGGCTGAATTTAATCAGCACAGCCCTTTTACCCTTCAGCTGTCAGTGTGAGAGTCCCATATGTTTACTACAACTAGCCTAGCCGTGTACTACAGCCTCCTTTATATTGGTATTTGTACAGAACAAGGCTGTGCTGCTGAGAAAACAGCTCGAGCTGAGAGGTGGACACAGGGAGCTGGGTTAGGAGTGAGACGGCTGTTTTGTCTAAACTTAAAATCACTGTGATGTGGGGTGGATTCTTACTTTTTATTGCTGTCCACCATTGTCTGAAAAGTGCCTTACTGTATGAGCCGACATTAATTGCACCTTTCTCCTGGTTGTGTGCTTTTGCATAAGAGCTGCTGCTGGAACAAGTTCTACAGATTACAAAACCGATTTCAAGCCACCCAGATCAGAGCTCCATTGTTGACTTGTTGGTGCACATTAACACTGGACAGTTTACACAAAGCATCATGTTTTTTAGCTGCAGGACTTTTCTCTAGTTCTCGATTGCAACAAATGGGATTCCCGCTTAACCAGAAATGTCGATACACAGACAGAAGTGCAGGTCAGTAGCAGCCGGGAAGTCCACTCAGCTTCTGTACTACTCATCTAATGTTTTTATTTTCACTTGTGTCTCTGCATCTCCAAGACTCTTAAAGGTGCACTACGTCACTTTCCAGCTGAAGGGATGAGAACGCAGTAGGGCATTAAACATGTGTATCTCCATGGAGACAAGGAGGAGCCAGCAGACAAAGTAACATCTCTGTTTTTTATGAGCTTAATGTCTCTGCACATTGTCCCTTCAAATAAAGATTAAACTAAACTAGTTACAGGTCTGATCTGTGGAGAGATGACAGTCCATGCAAAGCAAAACTCCCCACCAGAAAAATGAAATAGTGGCTCTTTAAGTGTTTGATAATAATAATAATAATAATAATAATAATAATAATAATAATAATAATAATAATAATAATAATAATAATAAAAGGGTTAGCAAAATTGTGTTATGTATTATGTATTATTGTAAAATAGAGTGTTTATTTTATAACTATGTTTCCTGCTTCAAACTAACAGTGATGTTATAAAGATGCTGCAGTTAAATCTTGTAATATTGCCTGTTATTTAAAATATGATCTATTTCTGTTGTAAAGACAAAACAATCACTCTAACAGTTCTGGATCAAATCTCTAAACAACCCAGAATAACTCCTGAATATTAAATGTTATCTGGATCCGCTCTAAATGTTCTGTAGAGTGAATAGAGAATAAAAGTCTTCAGTTGGTTGCGACACAGACTCTCTCGCTGTGGGACGCAGAGCCTGGGACAAGGAGGGGATTAGGCCCAGGACGGAGGAGACAGATGTAGACAGATGTAGCGGCGTGTGGGGGAGCTGGCTTAATCCTGTCGGCGAGTGAGACATTGTGTCCCTCCACCACGCCGCGGCGCCATCCAGGGGCTCGGAGGACTGCCACGCTCTGATGAGGCGTCACCAGCGCCTGCCCTGGGACTCATCTCTCACACCCACGTGTCACACAGGCGGCAGAAACACACATGTTTGTGTTCGCCTCTTTTGAACAATGTTTTTCTGGCCCTGGACAGGACAGTTGTTGCATGAAGTGGGGACAGAGAGAGGGTGGAGACATTCGGCGAACGGTTGAGGCAAAGAAGCGAACCCAGAACACAATGTATTTATAGGTTTTATTTTTCCTTTTTTGATTTATGATTAATGAAAGATGAAAACGCCCCTGTACACAAGTAAATTGGTGATTGAGTGGTTCTTTCAACTTGTGGGAACAGGTAGTACATAAAGTTGTCTGTTTTTCCAAAAGATATCCAAAATGAAGTGATACAAAAGGCTCACAGATGCTTTGGTGCTCGTTTGCAGCATTTTATAATACATTTTTGGTTTAAAATGCTTGGAATCAGCGCAAAACAGCAGCTCCAACAACACAATGGCATCAGGTACTGGGTTTTACATTTTGCAATAGCATTAGCCATGAAAAGAAACCACTGATCGACCTTGTTTGGTTTGCGCAAAGACAGAGCTTTAGACATTCAAAGAGTCTTTTGATAAATTAGATATTGAGAAAAATGAATTAAGTTTCTTAGTATACTGTGTATCTACAGCTTTTGTGAGAAGGCAAGGCATTTATTTGTAGAGCCTGATTCGTACACACTGATTCTGATTCTGAAGTAATTGTAAGTGCTTTAAATAACTAGGATGCACTAGATGCATTAGCACAAGTAAATAAAACCATAAACAGTGTAAGAGTACAGTACATTTAACCTTCTTTCAGTCGAAGAATAGGATCGCAGTCCACAACAATGGCTTCGACTGTTGCAAAACGACACATTTATGCATTCAAAATATTATTACAGATGGGACCTTTCTGAAAATAGCATTGAAACTTTTGATGATAGTTCGATCCAACTTGGATGTAGGGTTCGATGCTCTGTTTTGTCATTTTTGTGTGCAAGGAAAGGGTTAAGTCTGACATCCTTTTGCAGACAGAGAAAATAAACAACTAACTTACTGCAGCTATATTCTAACAGAGGTGACGTTTATCTTTCTGTCATTTTTTATTTCATGTTAATCGACCCAGGAATGACTGAATTACTAATTAAATTAAAGGTGCTCGTAGTACCTTTTATAAGACAATATCCTCCAAGTCTTCAGTGGAAAACAACCTGTTTGAACACCTTTACTTGGTGTAATTTGTTTGGTGGTAAAATAGAGGAGAGAGCTCTGTGTTTATCAGGAGCGGAGGAGTTGCTGCCGGGGACAAGGCAGAGAAGCACAGGGGCGAGAACCAACCTATCGTCAAATAAATTATCCAAAAATAAATAAAATGCAGTAGTAACATACACTATAAAACCTGAAGGTGATATTATGTCTGATAAACTATTGATAACATATTTCATGAACACATATGCACATTATGAGACACAATTGTTTTGTTTTTTAAAGACTAAAAATGATAGTTATAGTCTAATCATTTAACCAAATTAACAACAAATGTCTGACTTAATTGCCTATAGACTACGTTAAAGCATATTGTAATTTATGAAAAGTTCAGTTTTATTCAGAAAATTAACTGAAAGAAGCTTTTGGCCCAACAAAATCAAAATTATATATCGAGGCAATAATCGAATCATGACAAAATGTTACTGTCCCATCCCTAAAATTTGTTAATATAATATTAATTTTCTAAATTTCTCAACACAGTATTAGTCTTGACAATCCATAACTGAACCTGCCATGACACATTCACAGAAAAGACATAAATCTATCTGTCTTATGAAAAACATTAAAAATTCCCCTTTCACAGTACATCAGGAACTGTGTTTAATTTGTGGATGAAGTGCAGTGGATGAAGGCATGATTCCTCCCCATAATGACATAATTAAAGCTGCTGTGATTAAGAGAGCGTGGGTCAGAGCCTCTGCGTAGATCTAATGAGCGATGGTCCCAGCAGGAGGCGCACACCTCACCTCTCACCTGCCCACTGGAGGGGAAAAACATGTTAAAAACACATCACTGGGACACGTTCAGTGCTTTCACATGAATTTGAAAATCACATGCGCTCTCTAATGACACGTTAAAGCAGGAAGTGTGTTTGACATCTGCACTTGATCTTGTTTCAGACAGTTTTCCCATTTAACAAGTCAGTGATCCACATGCCCTTCACGTGCCGAGGTGAGAAGAAGAGGCTACTATTTAAAAAGCAGTGCATATTCAACCAAAGACGAGTTCACAGAATGTATTAATATATTTTTTTAAACAGCTATAGAGATTAGAATAGAATCTATTTTTAACCAGACGTCTATAATACAAAAAATCTTGTTGAAATCTTTGTCTTAAATCTACTATATTTGACAATATTTAAGCCTTTCAGGTGACGTATCATACTTTTTTCAGGTAATGAACTACAGATATAAGCAGATCATCATCTTACAAGATATAAGCAGATCATCATCTTACAGTTTGTTCATTATAAACTGTAATTATAGATCTTAGGTTAAATTACTTCCCTATTGTTAGCATTATAGTGACATTTCACTGTAACAAGCAGCAGACTGTCCTTTTTTTTGTGATCAGGTGTTTATTGGATTGGCATCATCATATTACATGTTAGAAAAAACAAAAGCTCAATTATTTTCTTCTTTTTTTTAAGCACAATTTGTTGTCTTTCTCTGTTTTTTTATTTCTTCATCCCTTTCCCTTCATGGTCCCCCATATCCGCACACTCCATTCCACACACACACAACCACACATATCCCATCACAATAATCACAATAAAAGGAAGAAAAACATACATACATTAATAATAATTTTAAAAACATTGTCATTTACATATTTTATTTTATTTTTAAAAAGTGGCTGTGTGGCATTTTAGAACTCTACATGTACCACTCGTAGTCTAAAATGTTTCAAGTTCAGGGATGTGGGCGGGGACAGGGGGTAGGTGAAAGCAGGAATTTGGTTTTGTACAAACTTATGTAATCACACTTTGTCCAAGAGTGGTCCATGGTAGAAAAGATTTCAAAGGAAGTCATCCGGCCAGTGTTTCTTAATGTTTTAAAATCTGCAGTACTGGTCTGAGCTAGAATGCATAATTTTGTTAGATAAGGCTTGCTAAGGAAGAGTTTTACCCTGAAACTTGCCCTGACCGTGACAGTTCTCAAGATTGCTCACCGTTAGTAGCCGAAACATATCAAGGTAAATACATCTCACTCAAAAGTGAGAAGAAATATGATACGATACAGTATATTGCCATAATCCTTGTTCACTTGGCCTTGATTATTTACTTGCCGAACTGGTTCTGTTCTGTGCTGTACACTTTTTATTTCATGTAGGTAAAAGTAAGAACTTCTTTGCATACAAAAGCAAACAATTACTGCCAGAAAAGAATGCAAATAGGACAAAATTAAATTAAAATTAAATTAATTAAATGATTAAGAATAATACAGAAATGTCAGTTTTATTCCACGTAGTTCAATTAAAAAATGAAATAGCAGACTTTTCTTTTTACATCATGGCTTGATATGGACCTCTACCAACTGCCAAAAGCCACCTTATAGCAACGACATCTACAATTCAGATGGTGAGTTCATTACAATGAGAAATAAATCATAATTCATTCCATTATTCCTCGACTTGTCCAAAGGAAAAACGCAAATTCACCTTGTCTCCAGAGAAAACAAACTATTTTCTTCTTTTGAGATTAGTGATTCTTGACAGGTTTATCCTAAGTCCCTCAGCCCCACACCTCTCCCTAAACCCCAGCGGAGGAATGAGGAGTTCAATCAAAGATAAATGATCTGGGCGTAAAGAGAAACGCAGCCGAAGAGGGAGATAAAGGGGAGAAAATAGTCTGTGACGCTTTCAAGTGGGAGTGCAGGGAATTCAATCTGGCCGCGGCGTGATGGGCAACGGTTTACGCTTCTACCTGTGCACAAACCACCCGGGATTTCACACATAAACACAATTTGATCCCATGTACAAGTGACAACCTCGGTAGATTCAATATTTATCAGGCCGGGCGACATCTTTGGGGGAGAATATGAGCGGTAAATGAAACAAAATCAGGAGTTTGGGAGCTTATGCTGGAGATGCTGAGACACAAAACATAGAGAAGTGTTGTAATTACCTTATAGCCCACATTACTAAAACATCTTATTAACCTCGCTAATTGCTTCAAGATTACTTAGAAATAGCACCGCAAAGAGCCGCGTTAAGACAATAACATACGCTTTTGCTCAGATGCTATTATTCAGAAGGTTAATTTGATAGTTGCAGTAAATTGGTCTATTAGCAAATATGTCTGTAAATGAATAATGAAACTGTGAACATTCTTCTTATGCCGAATAGTTTTATTATTCTTAAGATCGCACGTCCAGCGTTTGGTGACAGTGGTTAAACTCTGTAGTCCATATGGGGCTGTATCTCTTTGTCTGCATTTGACCCATTCTTCAATGCCCCTGGAGTAACCTGTTAAGAGAAGCGACCACAGTGCAGGACCTGGATGTTGAGCTGCGCCAGGCCTATAGCTCGATTCTTTTGACTCTTTGTTTTCTCTGTATTTGGATTCTCTTGGCACACCACAATTCCATTTCACCACAAAGCACATGCATGTGTCAAAATGTATACTTTTGTTTTAAAAGCATGGCTATACCTGACTCACAAAATTGTGGACAGAAAAACATGTATTTAAGCTAAGTATTCAGTATTAAGTTTATGTATTACAACATGTGGATATTTCCGTATGTGCACTATATCAGTATTAGTCCATCCAGCATGTTCTGCTCTCAAAACATGTCGGCTTTTATAGATACACGATCAGTAAAATGTGTGTACTTTACTCCAGTGTTTCCCAACCAGGGGTACATGGACCCCTTGGGGTACATGAGCAGTAACTAGGGTGTACTTGGAATAGTTTCAGGTTTTAAAAGAATATGAAATTTACTTTTATCTGAATAGGAAAGTGTTATTAGTTTTTTCATGTCATTTTTTATCTTTTTAGAGTATTTTGGATTATAAATATAATTAAAACAAAAATATAATAGTAATAATTGACAATATGTGACTAATAAACCTTTTTATTGGCCTCAAATTAAGGGGCACTCAAGACAAAAAAAGTTGGGAACCACTGCCTTACTCTAATAATCCTATTCACCTGGTTCTAGAAGTTGCTGTGGGCGCCGTCATCTTTTTCCATTGTATTAGTTTACATTGAGCTCAATAGAAAATAAGTTCTAAAGCTGTTTTCGGGCCGCCCAGGAAATCAGTGCATTGCTGACGTTCGCTATTTGCGTGAACGGGGTTTTCGTCAAACCGGAAGTGAGTTTAGTACAGAAGTGAGGATCTGTGGCAAAAAGAGGCAAGGGGCATGATGGGGAAGGCACGTGACGGGGAAAATTCAGGTAATTTATCTGTTGTTTGATAGGAAACACAACTTTAACCATCTTCCATTTCCTGAATTATGTCTATTATGTCAACTGTATATTGTGGAAAAAACTGTTCACAATTCTCAATTTCCAGTGTACACCACAGACAGGCCCACAGTTACAAGTAAAAATAGCAACAAACATCCACGAGATAGAAAAATACCCTTTTTAGATGTGGGTGTAATTGGTTTAGCATTAAATGATAAATGCATTACTTTCGCGGATGACGTCGGTTCCTCTCCTTCTCTCTTTCTGTTGTCGCTCTGTGAGCCAGAGATCGACCATGACTGCAGTGGGACACAATAGGGACTTTACTAACTAAATAATCTCTCCTGTACCTCACTGTGACAGCCAGACTTTTATTCTTCAACAAAACATGTATTCTTAAGAGGCATTTTGCTGTAGTCGTTGAACCTTCTCTCCTGTCTAATCATTTATCCATCTTGAGCGAGCCCCGTTTGTGTCTGTATCCGAGCGTCTTTCTGGGTGGTTGCCCTAACGCATCCTGAAGATGTACACATAAATGCCATCAACCGCGCATGAGCCTGTCAAACTCAACACGCCTGGCACAGACACTCACTTAGACAACAGGCAGCCTCCAAAAGTGAAGAAACAGCAACTCAGAAGAGACAGGCTTTCACCAAATCTTAAAACTAGATCTGTTATGGACTGTATTTGAGTTAACAGCAAACAAAAGCTGATATTTTGCAAATCTAGGAACAAACAGACAAGTAGAACGTTGTTGTTTTAAGATGGTGCAGTAGACTAAACAGTCTACTAACTGGTCATTAAAATTAAATTAGAGCTCAGGATGGAACGTCATAAATGTCCATTACCATTTTTGTCAAAGGTGTGCCAAACGTCCATACACATCAGCCAAAACAATGTATTAAAAAAAAATTTAAAATTAATTAATTAATTAATTAATTAATTAAAAAACATAAGAGCTGTGAAACGCCACAATAAACAGCTTTTTATTGGGGCCGCTACTGGTAAATGCATTGATCGCTCTACAGTGTCAGAATACATTTTAATGAATGCTAGTATTTAGCATCTTAAAAAGGGTCCAAGTCCAAAGGGCTGCTTTGACACAAACAGCAGAAACAGGGAGTTGTCTGAGCCCGCTGATTATTTGAAGATATATTTTGCAACAGAAACTGGTTCGCACTAAACAGTCAGCTGGTGAAGCAAAGTCTTTTTTTTTTTCAAGGCCAGATTTTCATGGGAAAAATACTTTGATAATTTATGTCTAAAAACGATCTCTGGAGGAGGACCAAACCTCGCTGATTGTTTTTGTGCAGTTTAACATTTTAAACAGCTTTGTTGAAATCCTTGGAGCAGGTAAAAGTTTGGTTAAATCACCAAACCGCCGTTATAATGAATAGGGCTGGACCTGGAGGTAAGCCATGAATCATCACAATAACCCATCGCCACAGATGCCATGGGGCTGACTGACAAAACACAGCTGACAAACTCATATTCATATTCATATTCACTCAAATATTATTGTGTTTAAGAATTTACCTCTAGATATCCCTAGTTTGAGAGTTTTGGTGATGTTTAATATTTTCCTTCCTGGTTGACATTAGCAACAGTATGTAGATGTATTTCAAAAACTATTACTTCGCAACCATAATATAAACAATAGCCACACAATCGACTGCTTCCAAACAGGCGACATGTACAACACTCACAGCCATCTTGGTTCTAGTCCTAATGTAAATAAATGTATACTCCAAAGTAAATCTGCACAAACTGCTCAAATATGAGAACTGTGCTGATCTCTACTGTAAGATGTGGTGCTGATTTAATTCAACAGCAGTTTACAGAGTAGAAAAGTACAGCTGTATTTTAAAATGCCATGCACTCAGTGATTAGCATTGGTGATTAACATTCAGGTCAAATATAATGGACTCTTCTAGCATTGAAATAAGGCTTGTAAATATCTGATACGTTCCATGTGTAAGGTAATAGTGGCGCACTAAATATAAAATACGTTAGGGTTAGTTAGTGATTTTGAGCATTTTGAGCTTTAATTCCATAAAAAGTAATGGAAAAGCTGACTGTTGACAAACAATGACACCTTTCAGGCAGTATTTGTTAAAAAACCTTTTGCATGTATAAAAAGACAGCAATTGAATTCTATTATTGGTTGTTTACACTGTCAGAAAATTCTGTTCCGTGACCATAATGTCCCTGCATTTTAATGATATCTGTGTATGATGACAGAGGGATTCATCTTTAGAACTCAGCATTTCCATTCACACTTCCTGTAGTTTTCAACTTTTCTTCACAGCCACTTGACTGATGTAAAATTATGATAAATGTACTATTCCATGAAACAAGGTAATTATAGAATAAAGAAAAGAAAAACAACGTTCAACACCTGCAAAATCAAATTAGCAATGAATGCAATTATTACTTGAATAAATGTGAATGCTAATGTGTACAAACAATACAATAAATGCTTCTATACATAACATGCTACTCGGGCTGTGTTTTTCACCTGGCACTTAGTTAAACGCACTGGACCCGCTTCTTCTGTTAACGTCAATCTTTACCACTAGCACTGCTCATTAAACCTGCCGTGTAGAGTAACATGTTGCACATAAAGCATAACCTCATTATGTACACGCTTCGCTCGCTGTCATCACCTCGTGCTTTTGTAGGTCAATGAAGAAGAACAATAAAGAAGCCCAGCATCTCTCTCTCTCATTAATTAAACGTGACGGCACTTTTCTCCACAGAATCAATGATTAAGTCTAATACCTGCATTGACCTGGACCCTGCACTCTCCGTTCTCTCACCCGTCGCTCACCCTTTCTCTGGTGTGTGTGTGAATGTTTGTGTGAACGGGGGGAGGGGGGAGGTAGAAAAGCCCGATGTAAATGTGATCGTTAAGGTTGCAGGATGAGTCGCTATCGAAATCGCAATTTGAATGGACGCAATTATCAAATCGTCAAACAACATTTCCTGTCTTATTCTGCTTTAGTTGAAAGGCCTACTTGTCTTTTCTTGAACGAATCCCATTATTAAAACATAAATAGCAAATGTAACTTGTCAGAAAAATTGCACTTAGATATTTTTCCGAAATTGTACAACTCTATAGGGACCATTTACAACTTACCTCCACTCTCACCCCTCTCCCTCACCCCTTTCTCACTTTTTTTTCACCCCTCTGTTACCCTTTCTCTCTGACATCGCTCACTCCTCTTGCCCTTCTATTACTCCACTCACTCTTACAGCACTCCTCACCCCTCTGTTACAGCTGGCTCACCCTTTCCTCTCGAACCTCCTCCATCCTTCCCTCGCCTCTCTCTCACCCTACACCCACCTCACTCCTTTCTCACCCCTCCCCTACCCCTGTCACTCTCCCAACCCTCTTTCACCCATCCTGCAATCCTTTCTCACCCTTCTCTCATCTCCACCTTGTCCACTCTCTCTCTCCTTTCTTGCCCTTCCCTCACCCCCCTCTTTCAATTCTCTCTCACCTTTCTCTCATGCCACTCTCATCCCTCTCTCACCTTTCCCTCACTCCTCTCTCACTCCATTCTCACCCTTTCCTCCTTTCTTCACTCCTTTTAACGCTGTTCCCTCTTTCCTCTCTCTCACCTCTTTCTCGCTCCTTTCTCTTACTTCTCTCACCCCCCTGTCACCCCTCCCTCGCCTGTCTCTCACTCCATCCTCACCCTGCTCCCACTCCATTCTCACTCCTCTGTCCCCCCTCCTTCACTTCTTTCTTGCCCCTCCCTCGCTCGTTTGTCACCCCCTTGCCCCTCTTTCTTACTCCATGCTCCCTCCTCTCACCCCTCTCTTGCCCCTCTCTCACAGCTCCTTCACTCCTCTTTTACTCTTCTGTCGTCCTCCCTTTTACCTCTCTGCCGCCCCACCCTCACCTCTCTTAGACACCTCCCTCACCTCTCTCTTACAGCCCTCAGCCTCACCTCTCTCACCCCTCTCTCTCTCTTTCTCAGGACAGATGAGGGTCTGTCAGAGGCCCCCCGCTCTAATGGGAGATGAGATCATATTGATACATGCAGCCGTTAAGACGATGGATGGAGCCCAGTCTTTTAGTCTCTGCTGATCACACACTGGACCTCATTGTTCACGCTCTGTTTTATCTGTTGTCATTTTATCTCGAACACAAGATCGTTTATGCACCACAGACTCCATACGCACGACGTTTAATTCACACGTAGATATCTCAGACTGTTGGTTGTTTGAACGAATGCATTTTAAACAAAGATCGAGTTTAAAATCAATTGCAGATAGAGTAAGTAACAATATTTCTGGAACGTTGTAACCGAGGTAGTTCAAGCTTTACGGTTACACGCCGCATTCGTTTTGTAAATATCAATTTTGCGTTTTTTTCTTCTCGTCTAATTGTCGTCATGTTATTTGGACAGTTTCAGTTTGGAAAAGAACACTGGTCAAGCACGACAATAGTGAATTTCACATTACCCACAAAATATTCAGGGAAATGGCATTTAGCTTCCATCAGGTCCACTCATCATATCGTTAGGAGAAACTGTGGGCAAATGGCCTCAGACTGACTATTATTACGCTTTTAGAAGAACTTTCTCTTTCTTTCAAAAAAACAAACAAAGAGCACAATACAATACTTTTTCAGATACCAACACAATCAAACATCTGAATTTGAATAAATGTAAGATGAAGTGAAGTGTAATGCCATACTATGAAACATTCCTAACAATGCATTAACTTGTAAAGACCACACAGGCCCAGAACCTATAGAGTCACTCAGCAGGGGTGAAAAACATATCTGTTCTGGAAATATATTGTATGTTTATGGACTGTTTTTTATTTTATTTTTGTGCCATCTCTATTTGACACGTTTTTTGCCATGTCAGCGATCTTGAGCAAACATTTGTGGATTATATTTGCTTTAGATTACTTTATTTCCACGCTTCTGTTGGACGTTTAACTTGACTGGAAGCTGCTGGGTGTCTCCTGTGTGGACGGACGTGGTGATTGTGTGAGTGCAGTGAGTAAAAGCCGTCAGCTTCACCTCAAACTTTCCTGGTTATTCCATTGCTGTGCTGCGTGCGTAAACTTTTGGGGAACGTTTGGGGTTTCAGTTGTTTTTTGTGAACTTTTTTTGGGGGGAGGTTTGGCAGTAAACAAGCCAGTTTGTTGGAACGTGTAAAGGGGAATGCACTCGAACGTGGGGTGGTGATTGTGGCCATTTCAATAACATCTACCTGGCATCATAATTAAAAAACAGCATTATATGGCCAAAAACTATTTCTCTGTACTTCATTTTTCACCCCATCGATGTCAGTAGATCCTCCCATGACTTTAAATATGTGTTGTAGATACACTGCCTTGGAAAAGACAGGTGAATTAAATCACTAAGTACAGTGTTATTCAACGTTTTATGAGAGGCAGTGGGCAATATGTTGAAATTTAGATAATAACACCCTGAATGTTGTTTTGAAGATATGCCAAATTTAAATATTGAGTATGTCTTTAATAAAAAATAAAAAAAAAGTAAAGGTAAATATATAAGGTTATATACTATTGCTGCACCTTTTTTTAAATTTTATCTCTTTTTGATTCATTTTACAGCCTTTTTACATTTGTCTGATTATAAAACCCCAACATGCATTTAAAGACATGCTTTAACGCATTTATGTTGGATTGACATAAAATGGCCTGACTTTTGTAGATGGGATATTCCAAAAAATATCAAGATATTCATTTTTGTCAAGCTGGCTCACCCCTACGTGGCACACAATCATTATCACAGAGACTGTTATCAAATGAATCCAGTCAGAAAAAAGACATGTAAATACAGCCTTTGTCACTATGTCTGACTTATGATTTTGTGATAGTGGTCAATTTTGTGTCTTTTCTGGCTCAGGGTACTTGAAAAATAGCAATTCAATAACATTAATTATCTGTGTGAATTTGTTGGCCAAAATTCTTAGTTTTTTCTTCAGGCACAACTGGCAGTCCCTCAAATCACACTGGTGTTCCTCAGCACATTGGTTGAAAATCGAGAACATAGTGCACAAAGTTGCTTGGAATGTCCAAAATGACATCTCAGTGTTTTTATACAGATCAATATCAGTCTGGTCACCGTTTTTTATCGCCATAAGTTCAGATGGTCGTGATTGACGGGTGGAATCTGTATCAAAACAAACATGGCTGCTTATGAGAAAAACAGGAAGGGGAAAAAAAATCACAGGGACTGAAAAACAGAAGAAGTTTGATTTTCTAAATGACAGATAACCAATGATCTCCTTTGTTTCACATTTGTCTCGGAAATAACACAAATCAGATTGCACAGTACTTTTTGAGTTTAGCTCGAGGCGCGACGGGGGGCGGAGTGACCAGACTCACTCTTTGTAAAGAATTTAAGAAGTGTAGGTTATAATCCCAAGCAAACTTTAAAGGGCGATGTTTGAACCCTATAGCTGCATGACTTAGATGCTTAATGTTTCAATGACTAACAAGTAAGTACAGAACTGTGGGAAGAGATAGGGGGTAGGTGAAAACAGACATTTTCCGAGCACTCAAGCCTCAAATGTGTTACAATAGATTACTCAAACATACACAAATCAATCAAAATGCAACTCCGAGGAAGTTACTGACGAGGGAACATAGTTAAAACACGGTGAAAAGCTACTGTATCCTTTAATCATACATGAACTTTTATTACATGCTCAACAGCAGAACATAAAATGGAGGTAATTAAGCATCACGTCTCATGCTCTCCCTCATTAACCTCTTCTTTTGTCTCTTTGTTCGTTTTGCGCGTCTCAAATCTCCTCTCATCTCGCCTCTTTATATCCTCCACTCTGTCCCTGGATGCGGCGCGGACAAAGTCAAGTGGACATGTTGTGTTATTGTGCCCGGGGCTTTCAGCTTCACAGATGATCATTCCCCAATCCCTCGGTCAAGCAGCGTGGCCTTCAGTATCCCATCCATTGTGTGCTCCTCCTTATCTGATGTCGTGACAAGAATAGGCCCGCTTTTATTGGTCTCGCAGCCTATGTAATCCAGTACAGCTTGCATCATTTCCTACCGCAGAGATGACCAAGATGGTGTCACCTCGGGGTGCTTGATGCTGATTGGCCGCACACTGGAGCCCCGGAGCAAATAAATCACAGCTTCTTCTCAGTAGAAATACAAGCCCCAAAGGAACACGCGCAGAACTACACACACACACACACACACTTTGCCCCGCACAAACAATTACTGGGTTGATTCCCTGAGCACTAATCGAAGGCAACACGAGACACACATGCAGCATAATGGTGAGATCATAATTAAAACCTCTCTCTTGGCGTATTATGAGACGCATCCCACAAGGAAGCCTCTGTGACTGTAAATATGCATCACGGCTAACCACTGCAGCTATTAGACGACACGCAGTCAGGAATAATGACCAGTTTTCTCGTAATGTCAACTTAGATTGGTTGAAAACTGAAGAAAAGGTATTGCTGCTTATTTGTTTTCATGTCGAACAATCAGATGTCGAGAACTTTTGTGATATATATATGTTGTAACTCAGAGCTTGGACTGATGTTTTCTTCGATTTACCGCTCAGTAAATAATTGCGAAGCTGTTTTAACGTGGGAAGTGTTTATATACAATCTTACAAGTTTACAAGTGGCACAAAGGGAGGATTGACAGCATGGTTAACACTTTGCAATCACTTATGCTACACACTACACAAGAAATCTCTAAATCTAAATATTTCTTTCAACCCCTACATAATCGTATGCCTCAATTTTCAGTTGCATGTTGTTGTTTTATTTTTTATTGAAACTGGGCTGGACGACCAAAGCGCAGTCAATCCTATTGCTGCTTCAGGCCCTAGAATACTAATCAGTAGTCGGATATTGTCACAAAGTTCTGCGATTCAGGAATAATGCTTTGATGTCTCGGTGAAAAGTGAAGTCCAATACTCAAATGACAAGCCATAAATAACTCTTGAAATGTAGTATATTAGTATTGCTTACAATATAGACCCTTTAAAAATAAGTAACACAATATGTTAAATTCCTGGATGGAAGCAAAAGTGAGGTGGAACATAATGTGATTTCAAAAGAGAAACCGGGATTAACTTCAGATTATCACAAAATCAAGATGGTTTAGTCAAAGTAAAGCACTCACTAATGCATGTTAGTGATATCAAAGCCTGGTTTAAACACAGTTAACTTTGGATTTTCTTCATTTGGATATTTAATCAGAGCTTATGACACACATTTAACATTTTTGATGAAGGTAAAATCCTGAAGAAATGTTGAGCCTACGACAGTTTTAAATGTTTGTGCAGATATATTACATACTGCACAAATACAATTTTGAGGCCAGAAAACTGCATTTACCAAGACCGTGTAGCTGCAGCCACTGTATGGAGTGGAGGTTTGCCACCAAAAGCAGCTGAGCTCCACGTGTCACAGCCAGTAGCTAAAAACTAAATACATTTTTACAAAATATGAATAATTCATTAATTAACGATTGCTTCATGGGTAAATTGGATAAGGTTAGGGTTTGGGTTAGTGTTTGGATTTGGGATGGGGGTTGATAGACAGACTCTTCTCATTTTTATCCTTTATAATGGAAGAGCAAACAAACTGACATTTCTGGAAATTCAACATAATTGTTGTTCTAAAGGCTTAAAATCATTTAGATCTGGTCAATTTATTATTGGACATATTTTATAATACACTCCATTTTGGATCTATTCTGGAATTTTGAACCGTCTGATGATATTGCATATTGAAGAGTCACTATTAACTAATCAAAAATGTAATGTATACTCAAGAGGACAATTAGTAAGCTGAAACGTTGCTTGCAATTCGTTGCCAATTAGTACTTACTGTTTATTTACAGTTGCCCGGTGAAAGCCGTTGAGACTGGTCAGGTGACTCTTCCATGGGATTTGTGGTCCCAGTAGAAAACTATTGTACATGTTTTTCATTGTTAAAGGAAACCACAGCAGCACCAGACGAGGTCCACAGACACAGCCAATGAGCAAACAACACCTTTACACCGTTAATGACCAAAATCCAAAAAACACACAGGTATGGCATTATAAATAACTGCTGATCTGTTGCCAGTTATTTATCCCAAGATGAAACAGTGATTATGTGTTGAGTTGAATTGTCCTAAATCTCCAACTGTGTTTTGCAAACAAGCTAGCTAAGCTAACAGAGAAACTACTTTAACACTATGAATACTTTGACATTTTGCTGTATGAAGTTGATAATAGGAAAACGAAAGCTCCAAGAGACAAAATTAGATACCTATAATTTTGTTACTAAAGTTAGAATGTTGAGGAACATTTTTTGAATAAAATAATGTCTCTGCATAATTATGTTTTTATTTTGATAATGTGTTGTATGTGGTATCAGAAGTGTAGTGCACGTATAGTTTATAGCACAAATGTATCACCTTTCATTTATTAAATTCCAGGTGTTTTTATTATCATAAAAACTTGGTTGGATGGAGTTACCTCTTTGTCTCTATGGAGATTGTTAAGCTTCATGCCAGTTTGTGCAACATTTGAGGAAAAATAAAATTTCCATGAAGTAAATGGTGTCTGACCTTGCGCACCTCCTTAATATTGCATGTTTGCAGGCTCAAATACATATTCTCTTTTGTAAATCCATAGCTTTGATAACTGAACGCATGAGGGTTATTCTGACAAAAGATCAACGGCCTTTAAAGTACACATAACCAAGTTTGTGTATTGAGACTTTTGCACAGAAATGCTCTTTGTTCGGTGAGCTCCAAGTAACAAACATTTGAGCTACATGAGTTACATTGAACAAACTTGCTACATTGGCTGTGTTTGTAAAAATCTTTTGACTACAGAGAAGGAAGAAGCCAGATAGATCTTTAATCTGAACCCTGCTATCAGGTCCAAGGATATGCTGTTTTGCCGTGTGAAAGAATGAGACATGCTATAAGATGATGCGGACAAACAACAACAAAGAACAAGGACAGAAAAGGCTAACCTAACTGTACTTGAAGTAAGGCTAAAGCATAATGAAAAAAACATACAGTATTTCTGGTATTTACTAAACTATCTTGAACAGAACAGAAAAGGATAACCGGCCTGTACTTGACTAAGGCTAAAGCATCGTAAAGAAGCAATGATTCAAGAAAAGTTTGAGATTTTGGACTTTTAAACGTATTGAAATTGAGAGTAGAAGTAGATGATCTCTGATTTTAGACATTGGTACTATTTCTTCTTCATCAAGCACATGGTAAAATGATTATTTCGTAAACTAAACATGGAAGTAACCTCTGCTAGAGTTTTTCACTTAGCTCTTGGAGATAAATGAGTGTCTTTTGTTTGGAGCTGATTTGTGAAGTGAGCATTTCCCCATGCACCTACCTAACCTCATCACCCTTTTCATATAATATGATTGCTGCTGGGCTGTGCTGGCAATATACGCTGCCAATGAAACTAAATCACCTATTCGCAATATAAGATGCAGTAATAAAAAAATCTCATCTGGAAGCAGGTGAAAGCAGAAGACGGCCTGATACATTTGGATGTGTGTGGAGTTATGTTCATACCGGCTGCAGGGAGGTGGGTTAAGTCAACATAAAGAAGCGGAGACTAATGTGCCAATACAGGTCGGCCATAAAGGAAAATGACATGCTTTATAGTTAATATAAAGTCTATATTGTCTATGGATTTGGCATATGCTTTTTCTTTATTGCATATTGAAGTTGCAGACTTGAGGCTTCACATGGCAGCGAGTTCAAAGACAAGTACTTGGATGGCAAAGACCTGCACCAAAGTATAGCTCTAATCTCACAATTGTGAGGGTTGACTGGGTTGACTGGTCAAACGTGGGCTCCATCACTGTGGCTTCAAATGCTGCCCTATCTGTGTGATTCTCTGAAACTTTTATCAATTGCATGTATTATTATACAATAATAATACATTTTATATGCATGTTGTTCTAGCTGCCTTCTGTATTCATGTCCATGGTCCATTCCCACTGCTGCCAGTGATGCAAATACTTGTGTTTTCCAAACATATATAAGCAGTTTATGAAACATGAAAAACAAATGCAAAGATACCCCAAAAGCATGTTTTAAATGCCATCAAAAATTCAAATAAAGCATAATACTGTATTTACAATATACTATGTCCATTGATGCCCTATAAGAGTAACTGTGATAGCGCTTATACAATGAATATAAAAGACTGTGAGTTCTCTGATTTAAGTAGAGAACTTTTCAGCTTTTGACATTTTACTCTGACCTAAGTACCCCCAAAGACATGGTACAATTAAGTCCCACTTTTGACTGATGACACGAGGTTCTTGGAGGTGCGAGCGCTGTGTTAAAGCTGGTCCTGACAGTAGTTATAATATCAGGGCGAGCTGCTTTGAAGTGAGACAGTAAGTGTAGGTCAGGTTTTATCCTAATACGCTGCAGGCTGCTGGTTCTCTAGCACTTGGACATATTTGACACTCACATCTTTGAAACAGATCCGTAGAAGTTAACTTTCCAGAAATCACAGTTCTGTTAGAAAGTCATGGACAGGAGCAAGCACTACTTACATTTAGTTATTACTGAATGGTTTAGAAACAAATGATTGGGAGCAAACCTTTGGTGCTTTCAGATTATTGCTTTCCAAGAGGTATACATTTTAGTGGTAAAATTGGTCCACTATAAACCAAACAAATGTAATATAATTGTTTCATTTTGTTATTTATATATATATTTGTTTTCATATTCTGCTAACTTGCATTTGTTCAACATTGCATTTGTTAACTTATAAAAGCTTCTATAATTAAGTGACATTTATGATTGTAATGAGCAAAAATGTGATTTGTAGCTCACAGAATAATGACAGATACAAGTATGATTTATATAGGGGAGAGTACACTTCATTGTGCCAGAGGTAATATAAATATTAATCACCTGAAATGTGTATTATAAAAAATACTTTCTCAAGAAGAAAACCGATGAGTTTGAGTTGTTATTGAATGCTGTTAAAAGCCTGCTTCAATCAAATGTAGGTAGACAATAAAAAGCATGATTTTTTTTTCTTTCTTTCTTTTTTTTCTTTCTTTTTTTGTGATGGAAAAGCAGTGTGAAATGTTAAAATGCAGCACTCGGGTCCTGACTAGAACCAGGACCACATTAGTCCCGTGCTCAGGTCTCACTGGCCTCCTGTGGCTCAGGACTAAACGTGGATCTAAGGAACCTCTACAATGTGCAAATCAATTTCACAACTGTTCTATTTTGCTGTGCATACGACTGAAAGGATTTTATCTCCGCTAATTTCTTTTGAAATAAATTTTATGATGATTACTTATAATTGCCTGTTTGCATTTTGATCTCCTCTTGCATAGCAGTTTTTATTACTCTGTTTATGTGCTCTATAAATAATCTTGCCTTGCCTATTTGCACGGAGCGTAACTTGATATCCTTTTGTTTTTGCTTTGTATGTTCTTTGTATTATATATTGCCCAAATTATGTTCATTCATAATTGGTGTTCTCATAAACTTTGAGATTTGTGTAAACATTCAATAGTAGCACATCTAATAAATAGATAATTGAGGATTGCCACATAAAGCAGTACATTTTACTTTCACATTTCACATTGTCTGTTTACCATAAAATATAATTTGTTCTTGCAGTGTATAGTTTCAACATGGCCCTTTGTTGTATGATCAGTATTGAATGAATCCACAAAGAATGCATGTGGAGCAGCAGAGTTTGTCAATACAGAGAGCAGCGGTTTGAAATGCCTCAAAGGATTGTTCTTTTCGGTCTCCATCTTGCATTTATTAAAATACTATGATGTTGGATAGCACAATCTTGTGAGTTTTTTTTTCTATCTAATTGCAAATACTGCCATTGTATAAAAGAGGCTTACTCTGGCTTTAAAGTGACTAATGTTACAAAGCCAATTCAAAACAAATAAGATATCAGCGCGTAATTACTGTGCATTTCAGCGACATTCGAGACAGAGGGATTAGTGTTTTTTGTGGCGCACAATATTAGATTTGTTTTGTTTTTAGGTAAGAGCTTGTGAAGGACAAAGGTAAACTGTGCTGCAGGAAATCGTGCAACAATAGCTTTTGTGCAGAAAACAAAAATTGACATATCAAAGCGTTGTCATGATGAAATTTTGAGAAATATTGCTGTAACCATGAAATTCATCTAAAATTAAATGGGGAAAGAAATGCGTACTTTCTAAAACGTGTTATTTTTTATTTCTCGGGACATAAATTGATTTGATTTAAAGGTGCAATGCGTAACTTTTCTTGTGGGTAGCGTAGCATTACACATATGGAGACTATTGTAACTACTATGGAGACTATTGAAACTACCTACGCTACAAGGCCAAGATCTGTGGCTGAGAGGCAGCTCTGGTCATAGAAAATGTGTTTTGATTAATAAACACATGAAATTAAAGGAATGATTTACAGACAGGTGGGTTAATACAATAATGCGGAACATTCTAGCCAAAGAAACAACATACTAATGAATGGGATCGGTGTGCAGTAGCAGTCTCTCACAGCTAATGCTAACTTTTATTAGAATGTAAAATATAAAGAAACAACCAATTAATATGTAAAGTATAGACGAACTGATTTTGTTTTGTTTTTAAATTTGTTTTATTTATTTTTTTTAATCTTTTCTGCTTCAATATTAGCATTAGCATTGACCCACAAACGCCCCCATTTTTCATCGCAGAAGAGTCGCCGGGGAAGTATTCATCTCTTTTGTAAAGTCTGTAAAGTCTTTTGTAAACATCCACCTACAACTTTCAGTTCGCTGCCTGATCTTTAAGGATTAAGTCATTTTAGTTTGACTCTGCAAAGAATTGAACAGGAAGTGCTCAGTGTTACTATGAGTTTGCCAACGGAAAAAAGATTTGCAGAGCCAATTCAAACAGGAGCGCGACCCTCTATCAGAAAAGTAATACATTGCCCCTTTTCAGCAATAAATAGTACGGTATGATAAGCATTAAAACGCTGTGATGAGTTTGCTAGAAAGTAACAATGACAAAAACATATTTGCATTTAATTTGAATGCGTTCATACCAGGGGCCACAGGGCAGGACACGCTAGCCCTTTTCAGACTACCTTTAAAACCTTTTCTTCCATTGCAAACATTTACCCAAAGCTTTTTCAAAATAGAAATACTTTGTTTTACAAATGTAAAGAGCTGAATAGTGAAGTAAACACTCAAGCTGTAGTGTTCACCCACATCACCTAGGCAGGTTTTCTGAAGGAGGGTTTTGTTAAACACTTCCAGATTATGAGGTCAAAAATGGACAAAATGGACTTTTCTTACACTATTCACCTTATTCTGCCCTTTTGCCATTTTTTGCACTTTAGTTGTAAACGCACTTCCGTTTGACGAGAACTCCGTTAAAGCTAATGACGAACGAGGGAAAAGTCTCGCCGCTAAAATGTTACATAAAGTAGGTTGATTTGTGTAAAATGTTTAATGAACACGAGCAACAACAAGTCAACAACGCACCGATTTCCTGGTCAGTCTGAAAACGGCTTTTTAGTCCATGTAGAACTTATTTTCTGTTGAGCTCATCTGCTCCAAGTAAAATAATACAACGGAAACAAGACGGCGGCCGTACGGCAACTTCAGGAATAAGGTGAATACTGCATCAGTGTCTTTCAAGGACACAACTCCAGTGTGCAACCTTCAAAGTGGTTACCAAACACTTACAGCACTTACAACAATTCTTCAATTATCGTTTCTACCAGGATGCATCCCAACGTGTGTGTGTGTGTGTGTGTGTGTGTGTGTGTGTGTGTGTGTGTGTGTGTGTGTGTGTGTGTGTGTGTGTGTGCGAATGTACAGGTTTGTATATGTGACTGTCTATGGGGGGGGTGGTTGAGTGGGCTGGATGGTTGTGGGGGAGGTTGGAAGGGAAACGGGATGTGGGAATGTTTTTAATGCACTGTAAAGCACTTTGTGTTACATTATATGTATGAAAAGCGCTATATAAATAAAGTTTGATTTGATTTGAACATCTGCGCCTTCAAAGCTTTTACAACACTTTAAGTTGAATTGTGCCAATGCACCATACAAGTAATTTCACAACACCACAATTCCAGAGCAACATCCTTCTTCTATCCACGAAACCACAAACATGCTTGGAGACTACAGAGTTTTTTTTTTATCCATTTATGCACGCTCCCAAGGCCCAAGCCACACAGACGTTCAAGATGCAGAGAGGAGTGCACCTGCTAACACGCCTGAAGATTTAAATTATGGATTCATGTTACCCCCATGACCTTCATGAGCCAGAGGTAATATTTACATGTGTGTGATATCGTATAGTGCAGCACACATCTTCCTTGAATATATGTACATACAGTTTACCACTGCACACAGAGGACAGAGACAAGTTCTTTTTACTCCCATTTTCTCGTAAAATCTTTTCCTGCGGTAATAAATGTGTATCTGACAGCTTTTCCTTCAGTGCACCGAAGACATTTGCAGAAGCTGAAAAGAAAAGACCCAAAAATGTTTCAGTAATGGAAAGATGAATGAGGAGCTGTCTTGTAAAGGCTGTTAGCGCCATGAGCAGTAATAGCTGACCATTATACACGTATTCACTCCCGAGGTACACAATGAACTTTTTATTTTTGTCACTTTTCTTCAATTAGAGAATGGTTAAGATTGATTCTGGCAATGTACTTTGGTCTATTGTAAATTCAATACGTGCTATTATAAAGCAATGATAGTGTGAGAAAGTTTCAGCTCGATTCGAAACTCTGCTTGCTGTTGGTTCTGATAATGGTTGAAATAGATGGTTCTTTGAGATGATGTAATGCTTTATAATGTATATGTATGCTGTATCAAGTAACTTTGCTTCCTGCGATGGGATTGGTTCAGTCTCGAGGGACGATCTAGTGTTGGTCTCTGTTTTGTTATTAAATTACATAGAGACAACAGGACACTTCAGCTACTGGATTCTTTTATCCGTACTTACTTGTCTTAATTCACATTGTATTATGAAGTTGTGTGAAAAGAAAGCTATTGTGAAACTGTGAAGCAATGCAAGCAAGAACGTTAAGAATGTGAACCTACACTGAGTCCTACTGCAGTATAAAGTCTGCCGTCTACAGCAAATACTGTAGATGTTGTTGTCTTTGAGCACACTGGCCTTAAAGCAGATCAGTAATGGTATAGAAAGGAAAAACATGAGCAGTTTTCATTATGTGGGAACCTTGTGCAGTCCACACAGAGGAGGAAGTGACTGTGAACCTTTGTTGTGAAATGTTTTCATTCATTTTCAGACTTATACAAACTTTATTGATCCTCAAGGAAATAACTTCAAAATGTCAAAATGACAACAAAACAATAAAAGAACAAATACCACACTGAATTAAAATTGTAGAGAGTTGTATTGTTCATTCTGATCGCATCGCTATTTTATGTCTACAGCGCACAAAAGTAGCTGGAGGGAGTAAAAAATGTTAGTTTTACAAAAAATAGCAATCAGTCAAATATATATGATATGATAAAGCCAGTTGCGGAAAGCTCCACATGTAGTCCATGTACAAGAACATAGGAATCAGACAAGTCAAAAAACGAGGCACTCATAAAGGTCTTATTACTAAAAAGCCTTTATTACCACATGGCAACTTGAGTTAAAAGACAAATATTATGCATTACTTGTATTGTTTTGGTCTTTAAACCTGCTCTTGATTGTGTTCAGTTTGACATGTCATGTTTTAGAACGAAAAATAAAATGCTTTTACAAAGAAAAATAATTTTATCACTGTGTTATGAGATGCCATTTTGACTTAGCTGTAGCTGTATACCCACAATGCTTTGCAGTAAAGAGCAGATCTGACGAAATTGTAGTTATTGTAGTGTTGTAGTGATTAGACAGAAGAAATATTCAGAGTGAGTCTGGCGATGATTTAAGGACTTAAAACAACGAAAGATTCTGGGATAAATGAAATCAGTATCATCTACGTCACACATCGAAGCAGTTCAGAACACAGTGTTGGAGAGGGGAGGATTTTCAAATGAGAATTCATCAAACAAACGTGAATCAAGGTAAATTCTACTCCAGGTATGCATAATATTTGTCCTTTAAAATGCCAATGCGTTTAGCCCTTTGGTCCTCATCAGGGCAATTGCAGAAACTTAGTTCTTGGACCTGTTTAGTGTGAAATCAACTTTTCAGCTTCCTGTTATATGCAACATTTTGAGGACCTTTCACCCATTCAAAAGATAAAATTTTGTTTTAAATTGTTACACGTTCCATTCAGAAAGTTAACGCTAGAGTGTCGGGTCCAGAAGGACGACTATGGTTCAAAGTTATTAAGTTTACAAATTTTAGGGTAAAGGGTAAGGTCGGGGAAAGGGTTAGGGTAAGGTTTAGGTTTGGAAAATTGGTTAACATTTCAGCAGCGGTGACTTCTAAAATTCAAATACTATCCCTATCTCATCTTATGCTAAAATAAAACAAAGCAATAAAAAATATAACAGTTTAGGCCCGTTTAGCAACAGAAATTAACTCATTACCACGGCAACCAGATTACTTCCGTTCCTTCCGATGCAAAGAACATAAACAAGAAGAGAGTATGGCTTGGATGTAATCAAAGCTTACATTTGCCAGACTCTCTTTCGGAGAGCACAATAGGCAGAGCAGTAATGTTTTTTTCAGGCTGGGCAATTTAACATAGTGAGATTTCAGTATAATCTTTTCTCTTGTATGGAACAATATAAGTCATTTAAGGGACTGTGTCAAATTAGATTGCTATGACCTTACGATTTGGTATTTTGCAACTGTTTATCATCCGAATCTATCCAAGCGTTATGAAAAATAGTTCAGACATATATTAAAGCATTTCTGTAATGTAAACAATGGATTTGGTGTTGATTTGTTTTCGCTCAAGTCAGAACTACTTTGAATTTGAGTTATCATAATCATAATCTTGTTTTGCACATTTTAAACTGAAAAAAAAGAAAATAAAATGGATATACTCTTCAACAGTCCAGTACACAAAACCACACAGCATAAATAAAGGCGGTGTCTTTTAAATATTTAGTGCGGAAACGACGAGCCCACACAACAGAGAAGAGCATGACAGAAACCAGGGAGAAATGCCTTCAAGGATGAATGAAAAAAGGTGGAGATTGAAGCCGAGGTGATGCACTGTTCCCAGTCATCAAGCGTGAGAAAAATCACCCTGACACCACCAGGCTAATGTCCTGCTGTAGGCTTCCATCAAGCGCCGCTCCTGTCTGCTACTCCATAAAGCTTTCATGAAGACAGAGGCAGCCAGATAGACAGACAGAACCTGACAAAAAATAGCCCAGATAAATCAAATATAGAGTGGAACTGGGGGAGAGACAAGCGAGACTTTGAAAATAAAGATAAAGGAAAGGTGAAGGAGGATGAAATAAAGCAGGGGCCTAAAGGGACGCACGGCTCAGATTTAGGAGAGCCGGCCAGACGCATATCAAATGTGCCAAGACAACGAAAACAGAATATCAGGAAAAGTCAAGAGAAGGTGTGTTAGAGATTGACAGGAAGAAGGGCCGTGTTCGAAAGTACGACTTGGTATGTCTTCTTGCTGGACTCAAAGTAAGGCTGCTCTTGCCCATCATCCTGGTCTGACCCCAATTTAGTCCTAATAACTGGGCTTGGACCTGTTTTAGTCAAAATGTTTATGTGTAAGTGTGAATGCAGTCTGGTTTTGGTTATCATATTTATTAAAACTGTATTTTAAATGTCAATAAATAGAGAAAATGGGCTGAGCTGTCCATTATTCTTTTGTAAATTAATACATGTTTGGATGTTTAAAGAGGCACTATGCAGTTTGAGGGTATGAAATGTTTAATTTTCCTTGGGATGGAATATGACCAAGCAATCTCCTGGAGACAAACAGCAAACAATGTATTTTTTGGGCAAAGGAAACTTATTGAACTGAATAAATGAAAGATAGATGAGTTTATATCAATGGTTTTCAAACTTTTTAGTAGCACCAAAGAAAAGATCTGACTTTCTGAGTACCACCAAATCTAAATAGGACCTACAACAGGGCTATTTCAGGTCTAAATTTGGGATAAACCAGGTCTTCGGTAGGAATACACCATTGCCACAAGTTTTAACTAGAAATTTACTAAAGGAAGAGCAAAAAAAAGTGAATAAAATGTATTCTTAATGAACTAAACATTGCAATTGAAGAGGTGTCCACGTACCACCAGAAGATGTTCCAATCAGTGGTGCATTTGGTTTGAGATTATCAGACAGTGGAACCTTCCAGACAAAACAAATACTAATACATGCGATAATCAGGTGATGGACTAGAAAACTGATTACATAGTTGCACGTTTAACAATCGGCCAGTACTGTTGAATACAGATGGGGTGCACTAAAATGAATAATATTATAATGCAGTTTTATGTTGCTCTATGACATCACATCCTAGAATCTATAAAGAACCAATTACGTTTTTGTCTCCTATATATATATTAAAGATTGAGGATGCATGTGGATTTCATTATTGACCTAAAACAACGAAATAAAAGAAACAACTCTGCTTGACTTCCAGATTAATTTGGAGCGCTCTTTTCCACCTTCCCTTTTACATTACTTTATGGTTATTGCGTCTCGAATGCGGGAGAATAAAGATGACTCAAACATGCATGAATCACTCTAAACAACAACTTCAAGTCAGTAAATGAGAAGGAAAACTATTTTAACTTGACTGTAATTGCTCTCAAAAGTCGATTTTGTGTGATACGTCTCCTTTAAATCATTGTCTATCTGTCATGACGGCAAAATGAAAATACATTGCATGGGTTTGAAATTGTAGCTGAGACATCACCCTGCAGGCAGCATGCACTTAGCGATATGTTGCTTTTTAATTCGCTTTCAGAACCTTTGCAAGTCATATTACGCTGCTTATCTTGTATGTAAGAGCTTTATTCATTTTTGACCATAATATGTGAGTGTTTTTTTCCTCAGGACACACTGTTATGTTCCAACTATAAATATAAGAAACCATGTATTTTAAAAGTGCTTCAAAAACCCAAGCCATCAGATCTTGTGTTTTTTCACTCCATTTCCGCTCCTGCACAGTGCATCGGACCAGTTTCACCATTGTTCATTATGTTGGAGGGCCGGTATTGCTCCGTCAGTGCTGTCAGAGCTTCATAGAAAGTAATAGCTTTGAGAAAAAGGAGGAACAGTGTGTATTCATCAGTGAGTTAGAGTCATGCGCCCATTATGAAAGGAAAATGAAAAATGCCACAATGCGGCTCTTTGGCCAAATTCTATTTACAGATGTACAGTGTTTCCTGTGAATGGTTTCCGCGTGATTTTGCCTGCAACAGTCTCCCTCGACCGGCTGTCACTTGTACGTAAGTGGTGTGATTAATGTTTCGTACAAAGTGTGTGCGTCATCCGGTTTTAAAATGGATAAAGAAGTAAAAGTCTATTTCAACATAATGCGTTTGAAATGATTTTGCTCATAGTTCAAATGTATTTTCTTAAACTTACTTTCTTAAAATGCTACGAGCCTGAAAATAGCAAGAGGATCACACACTCTCAATGGGTATTTCTTTTGGCATTACTCCCAGAAATATTATGTTGACTGTTTTTGAGGGAAATTTTACTTCTTTTCTTAATATGCTGGGAAAAAAATATTTTTAAAGCTAAAAAAAATATCAAATTTATCTTTTCAACTTTTAAAAATCTCAAGTCATTACCAGTATACTCTCGAAAAAATAATTGCAACAAAGAATAGCACGTTCAACAAAAAGTAGAAGAGGAAGAAAAATAGTTATTTAATAGTTTATTTTTTCTTGTTTGCTATATTTTTGTAATTTATGACTATGTTTGGATGCTTCTGATTTGTGATTTTATGAAGATTTTATTTATTTATTGTATGTAACTTTTAATTAACTAGAAAAAGACCCATTGAAATCAGGGGAACCTGGCCAAGAGAATGATGAATGAATTCCTACGCACAATTTAAGAACAGCAGGTGAATAGAAAAAGGCAGTATAATCAGTAAAATGTGTTAACTGTAATCTGTTGCACAAATTCACATTAGCAAATTTCAAAGAACAAGCATTGAGTCATGGAGTCCCATTGTCTTTAAAGTCGAAACACTACAGGCAAAACTCACTTTTTTTGTTCCAATTTTTGTTGTTTAATCAGTTTGCTCTCTTAACATATCGGCTTTCATGTGGAAACAACAAACTTGTCCAATCTGCCCCTAAAGATGTTTTATTATTTCATTTAATCCATTGTAACACATTGTAACTTCAAAGGCTGTTTTATTTATGTATTTTTGTCCCACAGAGTCATAAAGATCACCACTTAAAGTAGTTCCTGTGTAGTATGGATCAACCGGTCACCATCGGCAGGAACAAAGGCACGGGAGGCAGGAAATGGCTTTATTACAGTTTAAAACACTAGAAAACACAGATGCAGAGGCAAGACATTAGTGTGGCGCTCCACATTGGCTCTCAGCACACAGGGGGCTCTGTTCTATGTGTATTTTTATTACAAAAAACAAAATAAAACCAGAATAAAATAATGTCGTCCAACAAACAAACCTTTAAAACACAGATGCAGGGGGCAGAAATTAGAGTGCAGCTCCACAATGGCTCTCAAAAGACAAAATATAAAATAAAATGAGCATTGACCTTTTGCATGCTGAACATTATATTTTTCTTGACTTGGTAACACATTTATTGCTAAAACTGTATATTGCTTGCAGTAACTGAGAATATGCAGGACTTTAACCAGTGTTACACCAATCAAAAATGGAAAAAAAAAAAAAAAGTAAATTACTGTATAAAGTTGTCCACTGCAATGGTTTGGAATAAAAAAATATATATAATTTTGCTGCACCTAATCACACCAAATTTTACAATATTGTACTTAACAAGATTTTGATGGAACATGCAGAAGGATTTGTTGATGCCTAATTTATCAAAGTTTTAAGTCTAAAGAATGAGGCAAAATTTTCAGTCAGATCTTGTTTACTCAAAAAATAGATCCAAAATGTCAACAACCTGGTTCTGCGCATTTTTTTCAGATTTGAATGTCCCAAATATGTGCAATTTTGGACATTTTTACACATAAAATGCCGTATTTCAACACTACATGATGAAAAACTGTTCTTTTTTTTTCTTCTTACATTTATGTCAGTAAACTACAGGAGAAGTTTATAATCTTTATATATTTACATTATATTTACATAATATGATCATAATCTTTACATTTAAGATATTTTTCCTATTCACCTGCAGCGTCTCTTAAATGAGTAAAAGGAACAACATATGTTAAAGGAAACTAGATTAGACCAAGAAGAAGAACTAGATTAGACCATTTAATTTCCAACTGATGGGTGTTCCAAGAAGAAGGGGCAGAGAGAGCATCTTTTCCAAACTCAGGTCAAGAGGAACATTAAATTCAAACATCTTAAACATGTTTTGACGGATTCAGTACGAGCACAATGGTCTGTCATATTTCTGTAATTACGGGTCATGTGACATCAGACCAAAAATAATACAATGAATGAAAAATGAAACAATAATAAATGTTTCAAAACAATTTGTCACTTACTAAAATGATCAAAACAATCAAATAAGAATGCTTGTCTGTAGTGTTTTGGTAATACACTACAATAAAATTCCTGTACCTTCCAAAGAAGATCACAAATAAGAAAAAAAAGGACACATCTTTTGAGTTCCCTTTGGATAAATGCTTGGTTAAGTGTTCTTTCAGCCAATATATTGTCGGCTGGTAAAGAAGATTCGCTTGATATGGAAGGCGATATATAGCTCCCCGCTAGATCCTACAGCTGGGTGGCCCTCTCTCTCGTACCCATTTATTTTGATCAGGTTAGCGTGCCTTTGTGTTGGCGGGACAGGGGCAAAAACAGCACGACACTGTTCTTCTGTTAGAGCTCTGCCTGTAGCACTTCTGTCACATACCATAATGTGATTTAGACAAAACAAACCCCACAAATACTGCACTTTCTTTTATTACCGCTGCCACATACAGTGTGGAGCAACTGCACGGATTCCTCTGAAGCGGCAGTGGATTTTATGTCAAATATTCTACAAGAAAACATATGTTTGTGGTGCAGCAAATGTAAACTGTACACAGTGTGTCAGGAAATATAAAGCTGTGACACTGCCAGGGAACAGGAAGTTGTGTAGCTTTCGTGCATGGACAAGATGTGTTGTCAACGTTGTGCTTTATATGTAGACATTTTATTGGTAAAAATGACAAAGATGTATATATTTTGGGTGCGTAGATCAGAATAAATTGGAGGTTGGAGCCAAATATAAAGAAGTCTATGAATGTTTATGTTTTTGAAATACTAGAAAATAAAATATTCTGATTATGGATATCTTAATACCTTGATTTTCAACCAGTGTGCCTGGTGTGCCTTGAAAAAATGTCCAATTTGGATTCAAACATGAATTTAATTTAACAACTTACCATTTTGGAGTGTCCTGAACATACTTCTGTACCAAGAAAGGAAGCAAACAATCAAACGAAACCATAGCCAACCTTAACAATACAGATAATGGCACGGACATAACTTGCCACAATAGATTCCACTTTTTTAAACTTTTCTTTTTTTTACTAAAAGGTCTGATTTTGTAATGTTTTAGTATAGTGTGCCATTGTGTCTTTACACTGAAAAAAGTGCACCACGACTCAAAAAAGGTTAGTGATTAGTGATTGGGTGAACTAGATACTGCTGAAAAGACAAGATTTTTATGCAAAGTTTTGGCCTGCTTTTTATGGTGGTCGTTTCTGTATTTCTTCCATATTGAATCTATATGTAAAAAATATTGCAAGGCCAATCCCTATTCCCAAAGTGCAGCGGCCTGCCCAGCCTCAGCATGTGAAAATGGATTGATTCAGAGACTGCAATAACTTGCCATTTTGTTTGTCAAATATAATCTTATTTTCAGCTTTGAATTAAACATCTGGACATATAATATATGCTTTTGAATTTCTGTCAACGTTTATTTAAAGAGGGAACTGTTTGGAAGTCTCAGTAAATAGCCTTGAGATATTTTTATTGCCATAGAATACAAACTGCATCTGTTTCAAAAGCAGATTGTACAATTTATTATGTTGTTTTTTGACCATGTTAGTAATAATAGCTATGCTTATTAGCACTTATTATGATTAATGGCCCAAACTCCAAAACAGATTTTTATAGTGAATTTTTAACCATACCATATTGGACTCATAATTGTGTTCCTGTTTATCTGGGGCATTTTGGGGTACGTTCTGGCACTTGTGATACTAATTCATCAACAGCCGAATGGGTCACAACAAAAACACTATTTATGGGATCCAGGTTGGAGCACCTGTTGGAACATATATGAACAGACCCAGACAAAACAATGTGTCCTTGGAACTAGGCCAGCTGCTACATCGCCCATAATGTCTGGACAAATGGGTCATTTATATGAACCAGGGTTGTTGAACATGTATTTTGAATTATGCACATATGGTGCAGAGATGAAAGGTCTGTTGAGAACTATATGTAAGGTCAAATCTTTGCATGACGGATGACCAGCTTTCTGTCTCATATACAAACAATGTATACATGTTGCTGTTGATGTCTAATGCAAACAAGAAATTAGCCATTTAAAGGAGTATGTGCCAAATAGCAAAGAAAGTTCATATATAGTTTGGATTTTACTGTTATAAACAAAGATTATTATTTCATTTTTATCAGATCAAATATAACTGGGTCTGCTTGGTAAATAGAAATTGTGTAATGGCTTCCTGATTAGGTTCAATCTTGGTTCAAAATGCGCTGTAACTGATTTGAACTGTATTGAAAGGTGAAAAACAAAAGTTCAGTTTAATCAATTCATTTTTGTAGCACCCAAAATAACAACAACAGTTGTCTCGATGGGCCACAGGTAGAAAACAGTTTAAATTAACAATGTTCAAATGGATAACGGTCCCGGAGCATCCCCTGTCCTTGAACCTCCTTCTCGGCAAGAAAAAACTGCAAAAAATCCTGTGGGGAAAAAAGTACAAACCTCAGGGAGAACCAGAGTGAAGGAGAGATCCTACTCCCACAGACGGACAAAACAAAAACCAGTCTGCTGCAGCTGTCCTATTTTTACCCAATGAGAGGCTTTTTACAATATTTTTGTGCTGAGGCAAAGCAGATTACTTTATTTTTTTATTGTTGAAAAAAAAAACAAGAGCATTATACTAGTTGTATTGAAGTATTTATTGAACTATATACTATATATATATATATATATATATATATATATATATATATATATATATATATATATATATATATATATATATATATTACATATATATATATATATTACAGCAAAGGATCTACAACTCGAAGTACACTAATGATTTTATGATGAAGATCCAAACAGAGTACTGCTCTCAAAATGCTGGACCCCAGAGTCTCTAAAAGCACAGTAGGAGGTCGAGCGTTTGCTGCCACAAGCTCCTATGTTATGGAACCAGCTCCTGTTCATGTTAAAGAGGCCGACACAGTCTCTACATTTAAGATTAGGCTCGAAACGTTCCTCTTTGAAATAGCTTATGGCCAGACGATTTAGGAACAGAAATAATAAACTGTAGTTTTAGCTGCTGCCCTAGGAGCAGCTATCCTGGGGGAAGTATGGAGCTTACTTCTCCTATCAACAATATCCAATAGTTCAGTTTACTTAAAGTCTGGGCATTGCTGTTCACATGTTGTCCCTTTCTCCCACTTCTCCTTCTCCCCACCCCCTCTCGTTCTTTAATTATATTAGGTTTTACAAATATAATATGATTTAATTTAATTTAATTTAATTTAATGAAAACACTGCTGTCACAAGGTTAAAAGCTCATTAAAGTTGATTTAGCATAATATGTCCACTGCAAATAGTAGGTCTCACTGCATCCTTAAACTGCCTGTGTGAGATTGAGATGTAGTAATAGCCATGCTCTTAACTTGACACAATACTGGCTGCAGATCTCAATTTAGTCTTTGTTGCTTCAATCACATATCCATGACTTGAAGCAGGCCTCACCATTACCTCGACCACCATCTTGCCTCGTAATCGCACACGCTTCAGTAGTTTTGAACCGTTCTATCCCAAGTAAGTGATAGGGCAGTTTTAACCGAGTCTTGAAACCCCTGTGGGCTCGAACATGCTGAAATATTGATAATGGCTAATGGCTCCGTCATTTTCTGGTGAGCCGGAAAGGTGTAGTAACATGGCTGACACGTACTCGTTGGTATATGTTGTGAATCATTAATATTGACCATGAATACTTAACTGACTCCTTCTTTCACGCGAGGGCTGCTAATATGTCTGGTGTATAGATATTTAGACACTTTGATCGGGGATATACTTTGTGAGTATCATTGTTTTAAAACTTTGTGAGATGTGAAACTGTTCTTTAAAAGTCTTGGTTTTACTAGTTTGACTTCTATATGTGTTTTTCTAATGTAAATACTGTGATATTATCAAGGGGAGTACTGTAACTATCCTTTCACTTGTGACGTTTACATAAGAATGAAAATGCCTTTATTGTGATTGCTCAAACTGCACAACTGAACATTTAAAGAGACCATAGATGTTCTCAATTTAAGTCACAAATAATGAGTCATAAAAGGATAGATAAATAGATGAAAAACTTGAAGCCTCATGCACCATTCTTCGTAAAATATAGATAGAAATAAATTAAAATAAAACAAATTAAGCATGTTGTTGTTGTTTTTATCCTTTTGTTTTTGTTTTTTTTATTGCTTTGAAAACTGTACAAAAAGATGTGTTCATACAGTGTGACTTTACGTTTTTATTTTGATGGAAGCATGTATGTGACACGCTGCCTCCTGAAAGTTACACAGTGTTCATTTAAAACTAAAAATAAACCAAAAATGTATTGTAAAATGTGAAAATGTGAAGTGATTTTGATATTGACTTATTGACAGCCGCTATTAAATGGTGCATTGTATTCATATTATCATTATTTTTACTATTGAAAACGTTTTACAATTAGTGCTTTTACTCCTATTTAAGAACCAACCCTCAAATGATTCTTAAAAGCTTTATTAAGGTTCCTGAGTTGTGCTATACATAAATAATTATAAAGATGTTTGTAGAGTTTCACACTGCAAGCCTTTTTTTTACAACCTTTCAGACGTTCAGTCATCAAAAAAACCTGTTTTCTGTTCCCTAAATGCTTTTTTTCCCTCGCTATTTGTGCTATGTGTGGTATATATTCATTATAATGCTATGCTTCTTTATTTTAAAACATGACCATGGTCGCACACACAAACACTCAATTCAATCAATCACCATCTAATACATTATTAATGGACTCTGGAGTTCGTCCCCTGACTCTGCTCCCTCTCTGTCATTTTTAAACCGGGTCCAAACATTAACATGCCGTCCTTAACTGCTCTTTAGTCCCCTTCAGAGATCCACGGACACATTAGCAATAGGCAGAGGACATTCATTTGTAAAATCAACAAATTAATCAGCTCAGGGGAGACGCACGGGTGGAGGGAGGACGCTGCTGCTGCTGTCTGTCGGCCAGGCACCGCAGCGTACATTTTGGCCAAACCTGAACATCCCCATGGCAACGCTGCCGTGCGGGGTGCGGCAGATGGCTGTTTTACCCCCGCCACCAGACAGACAGCGCTACAGGTGGGACAAGGCGGATCAAGGTTTGGTCCCAGGGCTCCAAGCCACCTGACCACCTCTCCACCAGGGACCCGCTGCCTCTCTGCCTCTCAGCCTGGGCGAGCGCCTCCAAATCTGGCCCGTTTTCACCATCCACTCCACCAGGCTTTCAGCGGCTGGCCACCCTGCTTTACTTCCAGCCAAAGATCACTTGGCTACACACACAGAGCAGTTGAAAGGAAGTCAACTGCAGCCAAGGAGAGAGCTGACATGTCTGTTAGCCTGCAGGGCCCGTCCAGGTGGCTGCTGCAGGAGGTAACAACCCGGTGTTGACAGGAGCAGTGCAAATAAAGGGACCTTCATGTGCGTGTGTGTTTGTTTGCGTGTGGTGCTCTTCTTTCAGATCCAGAAATAAGAGCGGAGATAATACCCAAATGGTCAAACAAAATAAATATTTGCCCGTGGAGCCAGGGCATTGTGTCGCAAAAACACACTTTCAGTTTGGACAATTGAACACTCACATGCATGACATCAATTAGAAAGAATAGGGCAGACAAGGAGTGAGTATTTTGTGATGAAAGATGAAATGGGTAAGTGTAAATACTGGAGGACAATGGATGCATTATGATCTGATGACAGGGTCAGCTTACATAAAGAACTACAGATCATTTTTACTTACACAGTTTACCATGAAGCGAATATGGTTTATTAAAACTGTGTAGATTGATTGATTGTCTTTGGAGGGTCAAAAGTGAATCAGAAACTAGCAACTTGTTTCAAACCTATACAAATGGAAGAGCTTGGGTCATTTTTCAGGACATTTTGTGTAAAACCTAAAAGTAATAACCATAATAACAATAAAACGGCTTCACGATCCTAGCTGAAAATAGGACGCACACATGTCTAATACTGAAGACTCAGAGGACCTTTTTAGGTTGACAGTCATTCCATCTGGCAACCCAAAATGACGAGCTCATTCTACTTTTAGATTAGGCATAAATAATGTTTGCAGTGCATTAAGTACATTTTTGATGAAGGAATGCATCAATATTAGTCAGTAAAATCAGTAATTGATTTGAATATGTTAACTTCATATTGGAAGACACTGCATTGTTTGAATTTACACAGGCCTATACCACCAATGCACTCACAAGATGATTTCTTTTTGTAGAACAGGCATTTGAATGGCGCACTAGATGTTGATTTTCCTAATGTTCTCATGGCCTCATACTTACTCATCTCCATGGAGACTAGCCAGGCATTGTTACAGTTCAGATCTGTGTAGAGGCAACATTTTTTAGGAATAAAAAAATTATAATTTCAAATGTAAGACAGACAAAACGAATGCCTTGTAATATTCCAGGCAAAGCATTACAGTTTTTTTCAATCACTTTGATGCTAATGTCTATATTTTGGCACAAATTCCAAAACGTATCTCTGTTTCCAAGCATTAACTGTCTTGTCAAACTACAAAACACTTTTTTGTAGAGCCCAAACACAATGATCAACTGTAATTGTGACCCTCTCCTTGCGTGTGCTACAGTCTGTCCACCTAAATACTGTACACTCTGATCCAGACTCTCACAGTGCACAGGTTTTTTTTTTTTTTCCATTACTTCAGTGAATAGTTTTGCAAAGTATGTACAAAATGTGCAAGCTATATAAAACATTTCAGAAAATGTGCCAAAGTGACTGAATAAAGCTGTAACATCTTCAAGGCAACAAACAGGTGGCATACTCTTTACCTTCTGAAAAGTTACATAGTTCACCTTTAATAAAAGAGGCTTAGTTGTACAGCAAATAACTGTTAACTAGAATGCAGCCTTGAAGCCATTCTAAAAATGTCTGTCTGATGAAACAACCCACTTTGTACCCACACAATCATGTACAAGTGTCTAGTGGTCTGAACATTGGAAGGTCACCTCTGAAGCAAAGTAAATGAAATTCAATTGGAATGGCATCTCAAAGCTTTTTGGGTGAAATTGGGATGAAAACACTTTGCCAAAAAACTGTCAAGGGCCTATTTTGACGCGGGTGCAAATCACGGCGGTGACCTTGTACTGGGGATATAGCAATTTCAACGAGAACAAAATTTTTCCCATTTCCTGGTTTTATGATCTCGCCAGCACAAAACAAAATGACTGCTGCTAATATGATTGATGTCAAGACACTTCAAATGTGTTTTAATCTAACCATGACCCCATCAAGCACAAACAGATATTATGGGTAGAAATATTCAATTTGTGATGTCCATGAGAGGATTTTAATGAAATGTAATGGCATGGCAAGCATTTGATGTGTCCTTGAGCAAAACACCTCACCTACATTGCCACTTCAATCACTGTGTGTGGCTGAATGTGTTTGGATGATACTGTAGGAGGAGAAACAGGATTGTTAACTACACTGCCGTATTACATTTACCACACTCTAGACCAATGTTTTTCAACCTTTTTTGAGTCGCGGCACACACAAAGATACCACGGAACACCAGCTACTATTAAAACATTACCAAATGTTTACCATTTAGTTTTTAAAAAAGTGTGGTACATTATGAGGCAAAAATGTCTGTGCCCTTGTCTAGTTTAAATTTGACAATAGTGATGGTTTTGCGCTCTTTTTTGATGCAGAAGTTGCTCAAGGCACTCCAGAATGTCAAATTAGTCGATTACATTTGCATTTAATAATATATTGACTCACATTTGATATTTTTTCAAGGCACACCTGACAAAACTTCAAGGCACACTAGTGTTCCCCGGCACACTGGTTGAAAATCAAGGCTCTAGACTGCAATTTACAGGTTGAAACTTACCATTGTCATTACTTATTAGGGACTGTCACAAAAATGTAAAGATATTATGCATTGTTTTATTGTTTATGACCTTTAAACATACCCTTTTGCTTTGGCATATCATGTTGTAGAACTTGTAATAACGCATCTAACGCAAGAATACATTACTTTATATCTGTTAGGCAATCCCGATTTGTATCAGCACACAATCTACAAGCTGAAGAGGGAATTACTGTGGGTAAATAAACAATAGCTACCGTGCCCCCAACATGATAACATAAGCATACTGTTGTTATTAATCCAGAATTGCTCAAAACGAGTCTGGTGATGGTTTATGGATTCAAAAACAGTGCAGAATATCTCAGAGCTCGGATGTCACAAATCATCTGGGAAAATTGGAACCAAGTATTTTGTGAGTCTCAGAGGGGGGATGACTCACTAAAAAGGATAAGTGTGAAGATAAATACAAATCCAGGTATGTTTTTTTGTGAGGGAACAATGTTATGATCAAATGAAATCTTGTGTACTTTCTTCTGCCCGGATTGGTGGAATCTTGAGCAACCTGTGAGCACTTTCTCTCTTTTTTATCACTAATTATGACATATTGTTTGATGCTGCATTTTGTCTGGCTGTGTGACGTTTGTGTGGGATGCTATGTCTGATTTCACTGCAGAACAGAAGTGACCTTGAAACCTTTGTGTGTGTCCTTAAAGTTTGAGTGAAGGACAACACTTCAGCGACAGAAAGAGGTGTGCAGGCTTTTTTTTTTCCACTACAATATTTATACCACATGCTCTCTTCTCCTTCTCATTTACATTCCCATTCTCCCCTTTTCCTACCACTTCTAATGCCTGATTGACCTCAACCCGGCCTTCCAATATTACTTTGTCAACCATAATCATCGTCTTCATACTAACACTGCATTCATACTTACAGTGTATTCTAAGGTCGTGGTCCCTGCTAGTGAAATTATATTAATCTTATGTCTTATAAACGCCATTCAGCTGACAGCTATCATGCTGAAGAATGGTACTGTGAAAGTGTTGTGAAGATTTTACACAACACGGCATCAGAATTTGGGGTTTCGCAAAATATCCCCAACACTAGATATAAGGGTATGGTTAAGGTAGACTTTATTGGCCCCACAGGGAAATGTGTCCTCTGTATTTGTTGTGTATGTTTCAGTAATGATAAAATAACTATTTCTGTTTTAAGTCTTTGTGGAAACATAAATACAAAACCAACATAATCCAGAATTGAGTTAGAATTAAACTAAAACAAGATTAGATACCAAACAGGTCTGAACCAGGACTATTCCAAAATCAAACCAGGTCTTAAGCAGAATTAAACAATAACATCAAAAGATATATGATCTCCCCCCGGCCTTAAATTCAATAGGACTGCTGTTTGTTAATGCTGACTGAGAAGACGTTTAACTTTGGGTCCGTTTTTGTGGATATTCCCATTTTTTTCTTCTTTAATCAGTTCAAAACAACTACTTTTTGACATTTGGGCAAAATCTATCGTCGAATTCTGACTTCACCTCAATTATAAATGAACACTGTCATGTGAAGCCAAACAATTCAAACAATTATCATATACTGTTTGCACAAACTCTTGGTATAGCAAAAACATATTACATCTTAAATACAAAGACATTGAGAGTAAAACATCTCACTCAATCTTCCATTCTAAAAACAGCAGGTGTTTAAACCTTAGGGGGTCCTGTAGAGAAACCATGGAGCAAAAGTATATGCCTGCAGCTCGCTTAGGCATTGAGTGGCTATTTAAATATACACTCGTCCTAATAAGGCTGAGCAACATCACAGTGGTTGGTCCTTAATGGAGCCTGGAATAAAAGAGGCATGATTTATGTTGAAATATAAATATCTGAGTGCAGACTGCAGAGTGCTGTTGGGAGATCTGTCAGTGGTTTAAAAACCTGACAGGCTCCTCAACATGAGTAACAAAAACTGGCCATTACGTTTCTAGGTTTTGCTTTAAGGAGATTATTTTTATGTCATGTGTTGAAGAGTATTTTTGTCTATTTCCATGAAAATTCGCCCTTACTGCTGATTAAACTTATCGAGATAAACACTCTGCCACCGGAAAGTGTCAAAGCATGAGTTTGCGTACTTGAAGAATTGAACGACAAGGAGCAGTCAACATTTTGCAAAAACACCTGTCTGAGACCAGTTCACACAATCTCCACTCCGACTGGAGGGAATTCCAGGCTGTGGGAGCAGCATAAGAAAAAGCCCTCTTTCCCCAGTCAGTTTTTACACGTGGGACAAAAGAGCTTAACATATAGAGCGAGTGCTGGGTGTAATGACCCTCTGCTCTCTGCACACAGGTAGGAAGGTGCACATTTATATAACACTTTGCATACTAAAAACATCCAATGTGTGAACCCTCTGGCACCCAAAGAAGGCCACCCAACCCGGGCATAGAGATCACAGTGGTGGGTGAGCCTGCTACAACCTGTTATAAATATCAAAGCACAGTGATATGTGACCAAGGATTTAAGATTGCCATTGCATTACAGTTTCTTGAAACAGAAATGACATTCTCAAAACTCTAAGATCATTTGGCAGTCTTACAGTTGCACAACACTATAGCTCACCTGCAAAGCTCATATCTCTGCCAAAACTGTTCGCTCATTCTTCAATCTAAATCCTTTTTCCCGTTTAAATAGTCAGAGCCTCCAAAATGGCTAAGATCCTTCTCAGCTGCTTTGGCTCATTTCTTGAAACAGACCGGGCGTTCTCAACATTCTTCTGGACGGTTGATCACAACAACATGGTTCTCTTGCAAAAGCTCATATCCCTCCCAAAACAGTTCACTTATGTGTCAAATCTACATTTCTTTCTAATATGAATAGTCAGTGCCCCCAAATGAATTGTCCCCTTGGCATTGTGTACGCTCTGCAAGTCAAAATGTTTAGATGTTGTGTCTCTGGCAGAGGACCAGCTCACACTGGACAGAAAACAAGGATTTTACTCCAAGAGTAGCCTCCAAGTATTGAAATCACAGATTGCTCTCATACTACCAAGGAAATTCTAACCATTTTTATTCATACACATAAAGTAAGTTCCATACATGTGTAAAAAGAAAATGTACATTACAGTAACAAACACAAAATAAAAAAGCAAGGACTTATTCAATTCAATTTATATATTCCAAGAAATACATATGGTAGTCATAGCATTATATTCTTGACCAATTTTGAATGTTGAACATACTATTGTGCATGTGAGCACTTATACAATGAGATCATGCTAACATGTTTTGGAGAGAATGATAATTAGACTGAGAATCAACTAATCAGTTTTGATCTACAAGATCTATTCATTTGAAAAATGTGCTAAATGTAGGCTACTGTGTTAACTGTAGGCGACTTGTACTTAATCATTTGCAAAGATGCACTGAGACAATTGAGACATGCACTAAGGCATTTGCCATTTGATCAAATGAATGAGAAATTCCATTCTGTTGTGAACAATTGCCAAGAGGTTTGGAGGATGGTCCATGTTATTTTGAAAATGTAATTTCAGTTTCAAGAAATGAGCCAAACCGATAGAGAAAAACAGTAATGTACAGTGTATTGCCATAGTCCAATTGAGGCATAAACGTGGCTGATTTTTAACACAACAATGCAGAGTCTAGATCACTAAGACACACAGCAGAGTGCGTTAAAACTGTGTTATGCTCTGCCCCGAGTTGTTCAAGCTGCTTATTTACCTTATTCCGCCCCGCCCACTTTTGCCTCTTTTTGCTACGGATCCTCACTTTTGTTCTAATGGCACCTCCATCAGAGCAGTAACTCAATCAAGTGGATGACAAGGGTAAAGTTTTACTGCTAAAATATTGTATAATGGAGGCAGATAAAATATTCAATGTATACGTGCAACAACACGAAATAAAAATGTCTGCATAGAACTCATTTGCTTTCGAGCTGTAAACTAATACAACAATAAATAAAGTTGGCAGCGCCCACGGCAACTTCCGGAATAAACTGAATGGCATGGTCCCACAAACTGCAACAGCCAATTGGTGAATATAAAAATCTGTTTGCTTTCTATTACCTCCGAAGGAACAGTTATCTTGGTTCATGCCAACGTACATCACGTATCAAGAATTGAGTTAAATTGCGACCATTGTTTCTAGAGAGAGTGACGGTTGTTTACACTTTGTACTTTGCCTTTTTATGAACACAAATTGGGTCGCAAATTGGGCCGAGATCAGAGGCTATCATTCTAAAAAAGATAATAACAACTGGTCAGATTCTCTAATTGGCTTGACACTATTTGCAGGGAGTCGACATTATTACTGATTCTGATGGATTAACAGTGTTCAATAGCATACGCAGCAACAGCACACAACACCCCACTATTTTAAAATATATGTGCACGGGTCATGCTTTAATATAACGTGTTTGCTGAAGATGAAGCGCTGTCATGGCATCAGTGAGTCTTTACTTCACAGTCTCTCACATTACGAGCTCGATCAAAGCCTCTGCGCCGTTGGCTTCTCTTCCCTCCACATTCATTAGCGCTGCAGAGGTCCTCCACTGGGACCAGGGACAGGGACAAGTGCAGTTTGCCTTGTGGAATATTCATGGACCTCCAGTCAATGCACAGTATTTGTCCTTGGGCTAGTAATCTCCTGCCTTTCACATCCCCATGCATTTAATAACTGCTGCTGCCATTTCTCCTTTTCCAACACTCTCTGGCGGTGCTTATAGATAACATGGGGATTTTAAAACAGAACGCACTCATAGTATTGGTACAGCGGGAGATAAATTAGTGCACACAAGTTTGAATTTGCTGGAGGTTGTGGAGGTGAAGAATGGCCTTTTCAATAGACATAAGATATTGCAGACTTATTATTGCCCAGGAAAATCATATTTTTAAGATACCTGTAAAGTTCATTTTATTACGTCTTTCAAACAATCCCCGAATAGAATCAATGATCTTCTTGCTGTGAGGTGAGAGTTTATACCATAGACATACTGTATAAGTAGAAGTGGCGTTCCATGTTCATGTTATCAACCACTTAGCAATGCGGCTAGTCCTGATTTGGTATTTTCCCTATAGCATTAGCCTTAGTGTCAGCTGGTACCAACCCATCGACTACATTTAGGTGTCTTTTTACATGATTAGTGTGTAAAACTGTCATCTAGCCTAAAGGCTATCTAACTTTAAGTTAAGATTTCAGAACTGATGCACTTCTGGTAAGAATCTCGTGACTACAATCTTTTACGTGTTTTCAGACTTTACGTTTTACTGGGCAGAGGGCAGAGAAATTACATAAATATTATGAAATAAACATTTTACATGCTTAAATATGGGGATTTTCCTCACCATTCATTTGTGAGTGAAGGAGAATTCGGTCAGACGTAACTCCAGATAGTGTGGCTTAGCCAAGTATGAGTTTGCGCAATGGACAGAGATAGAGATGAGATCGAGATCCATCCCCGTCTTTTTTTCTTTTCTTTTTCATTGATTAGAAAAGTGCCACAATACCATATTCTTACATATTCTTATGTCTATACCTAACCTGCCACAGCATGGCTCCTTTCACTGCTCTGCAGAGCAGAACAGTTTTCTGTAAGACTGTACAACAGCTGTGGCTGAACTGAACTAAACCTCAGCTCAGCGCTTTATTTCTATAAATAGTTATATATTTTATTCATCTGTGTATGAGTGGGTTCGGGCATGTTTGTGTTTGTTACAGTACACCTGCTTTCTCCTAACGGGGGTCAATAGAGTGTTTATCTATTTGATTTCTACAATTCTACTCAACAAATAAGGGGCCTGATATGGCTGCCATGTCTCTGTCAGTTTGCCCCAGGGCAGATGACAGAATATGTTAGTGTAACAGTGAGAAAGGCTGTTTCAAACCACCAGGGGTCAAATACAGGGGACTAAATGATTATATGGATTTGTGGTCATTATTTTCCAGAAAAAATATGAAATTCACTGACATAAATTCTCAAAAACAACCATTAGTATTATCATAAATGCAGAACTAAATCACATTGGTATTCACCATCATAATAAATAATAATTTTCTAAGTTTTTGTGAGGGAAAAACTGTTGCAGACAAACGTTTATTGTTGTGCAGAGCTTTTTCAACACATGCTGATTTCCAGGATGTGTTTTTCGTGGCTCTTCCTTCCATTTGAGCAGATTGGATGCAATGGTTGTGCGGAGCAAACAGTAGATAGCATGTGACATTTATTCAGGGGCACGGCGGTGTGAAGGTTATCGGGCAAATTTTTTAGGCTTGTGCCATATCTGATGACTTTCTTTCCAGTGCGGCGTACATTTGAGTTGAAAGGCATGTTCCTTCTTGTAGCTGGATATCAGATTGTGGCCGCTTCATAAGACTGGCACATGGCTGTAGGGCTGCAGACAATGTATGAGCACAAAATATGCCACAGCTACAACAGGCAGTTTTAAGGTTTAGTTTGGAGTAGCTTTGTCTGGCTTTAAAGGTGCCCTATGGATTCAGAATGTCCACTGTCAGACCTCCGTGGGGGAAAACAATCCATTATTTTACTGTTTCAGAACCGCTCTTCACCGTTCAACAAAAGCAGACGCATACTTTAGGAGTTTTCTACTGAGGAAACGCCAGGTCAACAACATCCGTTAAGACCTGATTGCCACTTGATTTGAATTTGTTGTGCTTGAATTTGACATAATTCACCAGGGAATGTATTAGAAGTTTCCTGTTTTCATTAAATCAGCGGAGAGATTTTGTGTTTTGTAAGTCTTGAATAAATAGGCTAAAGATAAATTGAGTCTTTTATTTTGGGTGAAGTCCAGCATCGACTTCAAGGTGTGAGATGGTCTTTTCAAGTGGAGGCCCGAGGAGACTAATGACACTTGATATTGTAATTATTCTAGTGCAGGGTCCACCACCTGCTTGTCTTTATGGAGATGCTTTGCCTCGAATGAACCACAGATCTGATTTGATATTGTTGGCAATAAAATGTAATTTAACTGTAAAAGTAAAATGGATAAGCTTAATGTTTGTCCTGTGGAAAAAAAATACCTGTGGTAAATAATTATCAGAATTAGAAAAGTGTTATTGCCATTGTCAGAGAAAAAAAACAAAAATTAACTTTGGCGGTAAAATGCAATATACAACTTTGAATAATTATACAAGTAAAAATGATAGACTATGCTAAAATGAGTGCATGCAAAATAACATCAGTGAAGAATGTTCAAGAAAATCAAAACGATTCTAAAAAGGAATCAATCGACAAAAACCTCCATACACGCTGAAGAAACAATTATGCACAGCGAACCCTTTTTTCTGACAGCTGAAACCTTAATAAGGAAATAAATAATTATAACAACTGTGTAAATTAGACAAGCTTTGGCCCTTGTTTACAGCTTGGTTGCTAGGTGACAGTAAATCATGTTAACGATGTTTCAGTGAATCTAACCTGTTAAAGGCATTTTAACGCAACAAAGATCAAACGTGCATCCTCTAGGATATTTGTGTTCACCAAAAGAAATACTAAATATCTTTAACATAAAAATGCAGCACAAAAAACGTTGTGCACTTCTGTTCCAGCTCTGACCAGTGGTGTACAGTGGTTGTGTCCTTTGGCAAGATACTTCACCCTCCTCAGTATGAATGTGAGTGAGTGATTGGTAGAGGTTCAGGTTAGTACAGTCTACCCATGGACAAAATGCTACAGGTTATAAATATTTCTGTTTCACATAAGATTAAAACATTACTTTTAAGACGGTGATCATGAGAAATACACTTCTGCCGTTAGTGCCATGAAACACGGCGTAAAAGCACTAAAAACTGGATAGTGAAATGCAGAAACATGATAATAAAATAGTAATTATGGGGAAAACAGTAGCACATTTAGAACAAATCAGCTGAAAAGTTAAATTGGAGCTTAATAATATTTTTCGCAAGCATAATTACATTCAGTAGATTAAGTAAGCAATGCATGAAATCTCTCATCAGTGAATCCATATGCCGTGTTTTAATTGAGTATGAAAATAGTTTTGCACTCCAAAATGAGAGGAAATTGGACACAATTGCAAGTCTAAAAATTTGCAACTTCAGTTTGGAAGGGCATCTGGCAAAAAGACATTGATGAGTGAAAAATGAATGCTGGCAAATCACCCCAAGTGAATAAGTGCTGGCCTGAGCTTGAGCTTTTTAATCATTTTCCAGGTCCATAGGCAGACAGAAAACAACACACGTGCATTGCCTTTTCAAACATTCAGACGAACAGCCTTTCTTTATTTTCATGAGTAGTGCATGTTTTGAGTTAAAGGTGTTTGATGAGCCCAGCTGCACATCAGCGCTGCACAAAAGCTTTCATCACTTTGAATGTGTCACACTGGTGCCTCCTGGTCCCCGACACGCTCTTATCTGCAGCCTTTGTCCTGTTTAAACTCAGGCAGTGGGGAAAAAAAGCAGTCAATAGAAGATGTTAAAAAATCAAGACAGGTTCAACTAAAAAATCTATCAAAGTTTGCCAACTAGGTGTATATTAACGGATTTATGGGGGTCCTTTAAATGGATTATTCTAAATTACAGTGAAGATTGAATTTAGATCGATAGATACTTTATTTCCCCAAGAAATTCAATGTTATGTAATGTTGACTGTTCAATCAATCAATCAATGAAACTTTATTTATATAGCGCTTTTCAGACAGACACACACACACACACACACACACACACACACACACACACACACACGTTCTAAGATACATGAGGCTGAGTACAGATACAGCAGTTGAAGAAGTACCATCAGAGGAGCCGTCTGCACCAGGATCAGAGGGTCATCCGCAGCCACAGGACACAGACACAGATCCCAGAGGAGAGATGAGGCCCCAAACCTCCACCAGGGGCCCATGAGCCAGGGCCCAGCAGCCACAGCAGACCACCGCTCCCAGTACAGAGGGCTCCACAGAGGAAACACTGGAGAGTCTAAAATGGATAAAAGAATAGATAAGTAAATATGAAGAAATAAGTCAAGAATTGGATAGAAATAGAAAACTAAATAAATACATAAATAAATACATCTAAAATGGTAAGTCTAAAATAAGTAAACACAATGATAGGATAAATAAATATAGTAAATACACCAATTAAATTAAATATTAGTCAAAAGCTAAGCTAAAATGGTGGGTCTTGAGCCTGCTCTTATAAACTTGGACGTTCTCTTTGGCCCTGAGGTCCTCCGGCCGTTCCAGTTCATCCTCTTGTACTGTCTGTGTCATCTCGCATTGTTCCATCGCAAAAGAAAATTGAATTTTGTCAACTGTAAAGCTGAGCTTTATGTCTCTGTGGGAAAAATAACACTTTTTAAGAAAACAACCTTTGAAGTTACAATGTTCCAGAGAAATCTATGAATGAAGTGAATTAAATTAAAGAATAAAACATCTTTTGGAGCAGATTGGACACGTTTTTTGTGAAGAGAGAAAACTGCCCAGACCAGACTGTCTCGCCTTAAGAGTGAGTACATTTCGCCACTCATCCAAGTAGCCTCTTCATCTGACAAGGATCTGGTGAGATACTGCCTTATATCTGACAGAGCTCTATTTGATGTAAACATTTTTGTAGTATTTTAACACCCATAAGAAGAGTTTGAGCTGTTATAATTTACAATATTGTGAACAGATTTAATAGCCTGTCAGAAATCAGCAGTATTTCAGACAAAGGTTAGTGCGTACTCAAGACAAAAAGGGTTAGGGGAAACTAGATAAAAAACTACATAGAATAAAAGTTTGGTTATACCTTCAGAGATAGCTCAGAGCAGATTCAGTGCCGTGAGCATCAGTGCTGTGGGTAAATCCATTCACCTTGTCATTAACCTGTTTGATGGAGCTGGAGGATCTGATCATCGCTGCAGCACATGTCAAGCGGCTGATTGAATAAACACCACTGCACTGTCGATGTTCCATACTGTACACTGACATTTACAGTACATTGATTATGGGCTAAACGCTCAGAGCACTTTCATCCGGGTGTGTCGTCTGGACCATAAAGTTAAGGCATTAAACTCATCCAAAACTTATTATCGGATTTTACTGGTCTGTGGAACTGCATTGACGCCTCTGTGAAGCATTTGCCGAACATATTTTTCATTTTCACAAAACCCATGGCCAGTCTGGTCTGTTTTTTCTAAAGGACTCATATTTTGCATTATTTCCATTGCTTTGGCATTTCAAAAATTACATTTGGACTAAACTTAAATTTTAAAAAATGATAATTTGAAAGATTGTGGACAAAATGGGACTTCTATGTTGGACTTTTATTATTAATGTTGTTACATTACAGTATGTGCTCTTTCTGGTTCTGTGTTGTTGTTGTTGTTGTTATATATTTGTTTTCATACTATCTCATATTTTCTGAACAATGACAAAAAAAGAATGTATGCATTGAAATTACCATGAAAAAAGCTACACCGCTAATAAAAGCATGCAGTAGTGATGAACATGGTTTGATCGCAAAAATGTTAAGAATGAATTACTGATTATTTAAAAACAGCACATGAGACGTTAGATTTTCTACCTTTGATGCCATAATTGCAGGGAATTTGAAACAGAGTGTTTTCTGAGTAGATGACCTTCGTAAACATGTTTCGTTGATTCTTATACTGTCGTGTGCGCTTTTACTGATGAATGTGGGTGTGTTTGTAAAGCTACTTGCCCTTTAAATGTGATTGGAAATAAAAGTGTGAATGAAGCTATACACAACACCATGCAGGTATGTTGTTGATGCGAGAACTATGTTACAAAGAGCTCATAATTGTCAATAATATGTGTCCTTCAACACTTCTGCACATTCTTCCTCCTGTGTGACACTATGGAAATGTGATGTATAGACTGCTGGCCACTGATTTGCCAGAAGAGTGACAGGAAACGCATTGCATTTTCAAGTGCAGAGAAGCCAAGAGACAATATGGAAAAGGGGGTCTGCATTTGAATCGGGTGCAAGAAACCTCACACACGCAAAACAAAAGTCTACTGAAAATCCAACGAACTAAATGGAACTGTTTGTGCATCAAATACACCGCCTTGACCCAGAGGAGACTGCATTTACCGTAAACTTTGTCTTGTCTTTGAACAGGGAGGAAGCTGAGAAGAATTAACAACAACAAAGACAAAAAAGAAAATGCAATCTGTACAGCAAGACACAACATGCTCGCTATAGAATGACACAGGGGTCACAGCAATTTGTTCTAAGGAAAAAAGGAAGGCCCCACATCAATAGCATCTAACTATCTCTAGTTTTACGTACAAACAATAATAATGAACATAAAGCAGTCATATTAAGATGATAGCACAGTCCTCAACATATAAAAGAGTCTTGCGAAGGTACAGTACAATATAAAATACCACAGCAGCAGCGTGGCCCTTCTGGGAGGTGTTAGCTTCTTCGCGGCCATCTTTAATCCAATTTGACTCACTTTCAAAGGTCACCAAATAAAACGTTGTGAAAGTTCAGCGCTGCGCTTTATATGCAAATCTATAGACCTCTAACAAGGGGGATTATCTGGTGATTAGCGGGACGACCAAATCCTGAATGAAATGGTATGGCTTAAGGTACTGACAATTTCACGAGTGTTAGTTAAACTTTCAGACCCAAGACTGAACTCTGTGCTGACGATATGGAGCAGTGCCACATGATATTAGCAGGGGAGCCGCAATCCCCCGTGCAATGGCATGCTCATTAACCCGGAATAATATCATAAAGCAGCATTCCCAATATGGCAATTAGCTCACTCATTAGGTACAACTCGTTAGCAGCAAGAGCAGAAGGTGGCGGATATAATGCAGGTGACAATAGAGGAGACAGAATATTTGAGATAAAAGGGAAGAGTCGGATTATTACATTTGAGTAGCTTTGATGGAACACCTCTGTTTTAGCAGGAAAGTTTTCTACTTTTAGTTTTAGTCTCATTTTGATCTTGTTTTAGTCTCGTTTTACTCTTGTTTTAGTCCATGAAAATGTTAAAGATTAAATCCATGACAGTTTTAGTCACCCAGAAAACATATACATACTTGTACATTTCTTCATGGAGCATGTGGAGATCTCTTGGACGATACGTTTGTGGCTTGGATTTAGTCTCCACTAATTCTTTTCATTTATATGTTTAGTTTTTATTATTGGCAACAACAACAAAAAATCTGTACTTTTAGTCATGTTTTAGTCGACAAAAATGTGTTTGTTTTGATGTCATTATGATTCATTTCACTTTATTTAAACACTGACAAAATATTTTAATGGACAATGGACAATTTAATGGACAAAATGAACACTGGGAAGTCAGTGGTGTCAGAGCTGTGGAGTCAGGTCATCAAACATGTAATTAGTGTAAAATAAATAATAAATATAATAAACACTATTAGAAAAGGCTTGGACTGTTTTAATGATCAGAGTTTTATTTGTGAGGAAAAAGAAAAGAGTAAAAAAAAAAGAATTTATTCATGCCACGTAAAATTAAAGTAGTTAACAAGAATACTGTTTTGTTTTGATGTTCTTTGATGGATTATAATAATTAAAAAAATAATAGTAATCAGCTTGATTGAGGCTGGAAGACACATGCGGTGAGTGGTAACCTATTTTCCCAATTTTATTTTATCTTCTAATTCAACTGGAACCATTAATATGGAGTTAAATCACTCTTTTATTTTTTTTTTATTTCTTCACGGGCAAAAGCAGATAAGTACTATTTTAAAAAGTCATCAGACGCTTGCAGTTTTTAAAAGCCATGAACATTTTAGTACAATCAGAATAATATCCCATCCTTCCTTGATAAAATTCACCCAACATTATTTTAATTGATAATATTTGCAGTTTAAGTTAAGTTATTATGATTTGATTCCATTATCCATGATTATTTTAACTAATTGTATATAATTTATTTGAAATACAATATACTTACTTTCCCAGAGTGATAACAAGGAGCATATATTCTATATAGTGCGTCTTGCTGACTCTTTGTCGTGAAACAGTTGTTGACACAAAGCCACTCTCAATATTTTGCCCAATAAGTGTCACCTGCAGAACAGAACCCCATTAGGAACATATGGCTGGGTGTCAAACCACAAATAGTACCTGTTACACTGCAAGCACTTTTCTACACTCAAAGTATGTTTATTTTGCACTTTAAAAACAACAACTCACAAAAGTGCGGCACATAAAAACAAAACATAACTCTGATCATGGTGAGAAAAGTGACAGGAAAATGGTTGAAAGTTAACATACACCATCTTGAATTCCTTTATTACTGTATAAATGATTGGT